>MU669624.1:163532-189168 GCA_026770625.1 Nicotiana glauca
GACGAAGTAGGGGCTCGAACATTTGGCCTAGCATGATCTAAGGCAAGTTGATAAGCATTATAAATTGTTTGAGCATTAATTTTAATTGAGGCTTTTGCATATGTAAGTGTAGCAAATTCCTCATTTGAAAGATCTAAAGCCTTATAAATATTTGAGTACCAAAAGTGAGGACCTCCTAATTTTATTGTAGGATTTAACATTGCAGCTACAACATAAATAGGGGGGATAGGGAAAAAATATTTTTTAAACTTTTCTTTCATTGCATTAATAGCAAGTTTATAAATTTCCCCACCCTCCGAAAATTCAACAAACAAATCCCAACGGCTACTTTTTTAATTTTTGACCGTTGCTATATTTTAAAAAAAAAATTAAAAAATCGTTGTTGAGGCCCGTTAGGCCCGATAAGACCAGCCCAGGCCCGCCAGCCGGTCCCGGACTTAGCGGTCCCGGGCTCGTGGGCTTCAATATAATACCCGGCCCCCCTCCCCCTGGCTTTTTGCACCATTAAGGACCGGCACACCAGGACCGGCCCGCTAGGCCCGTTAGGACCGCTGGCCCGATCCAGACCTGGTCCAAGCCCGGCCACCGTACAGCATTAAGCGTAAAGAAGCAAAAAATGGGGGAAACGGAGCGGTAACTCATGAGACGACGGGTCGGGTTGTCACATCCTCCCCAACTTAAGAAAATGCTCATCCTCGAGCGAGTCAAGAAACATACTTGAAGCCTCAAATAGTGAGGGTATCTGCTCCGCATCTCCCGATCGGTCTCCTAGGTTGCCTCCTCCACGGGCCGGCCTCTCCACTGCACCTTCACCGAAGCAACTCATTTTGACCTCAACTTTCGAACCTGACTTTCCAAAATGGCTACTGGCTCTACATCATAAGTCAAATTACCCTCCAACTGAACCGTGCTGAAATCCAGAACATGGGATGGGTCTCCAATATATTTTCGGAGCATAGAAACATGAAAAACTAGATGCACGCTCGACAATCTGGGTGGCAAGGCAAGCTCATAAGCCACTTCCCCAATCTCTGAAGTACCTCAAAAGGCCCAATGAACCGCAGATTCAACTTCCCCTTCTTTCCGAATCTCATAACACCCTTTGTGGGTGAAACCTTCAACAGGACCTTCTCACCAGCCAGTAGGATACATCTCGAACCTTCCTGTCTGCATAACTCTTATGTCTCGACTGCACTGTACAGAGTCTCTCCTGAATCACCTTCACCTTCTCTAATGCATCCTGGACCAAATCTGTCCCCAATAGCCTAGCCTCACCGGGCTCGAACCAACCAACTGGAGATCTACACCGCCTCCCATATAAGGCCTCATACGGAGCCATCTGAATGCTCGACTGGTAGCTGTTGTTGTAGGAAAACTCTGCAAGCCATAGAAACCGATCCCATGACCCTCCGAAGTCCATAACACAGGCATGTAGCATATCCTCTAGTATCTGAATGGTGCGCTTGGACTGCCCGTCTGTCTGAGGGTGAAAGGTTCTGCTCAATTGTACCTGAGTACCCAACTCTCGCTGAATAGTCTGCCAAAAATAAGAGGTAAACTGAGTGCCCCGATCTGATATGATGGAAACTGGGACACCATGCAACCGAACAATCTCCCGAATATATATCTATGCCAGCCGCTCAGAAGAATAAGTAGTACAAATAGTAATGAAGTGCGCGGACTTGGTCAGCCTGTCAACAATCACCCAAATAGCATCAAATTTCTTCAAAGTCCGAGGGAGTTCGGTAACAAAATCTATAGTGATCCTCTCCCACTTCCACTCAGGAATAACCATCTGCTGATGCAAGCCACCTGGTCTCTGATGCTCATATTTCACCTGCTGACAATTGAGACACCGAGCTACAAACTCCATAATATCTCTCTTCATCCTCCGCCACCAATAGTGATGTCTAAGATCCTGATACGTCTTTGCGGCACCCGGATGAATGGAATACCGCGAGCTATGGGCCTCATCCAATGTCAACTCCCGAAGCCCATCCACATTGGGCACGCAAATCCGGCCCTACATCCTCAACAAACCATCATCACCAATGGTCACGTCTCTGGCATCATCATGCTGAACCCTGTCCTTAAGGACAAGCAAATGCGGATCATCATACTGGCGCTCTCTGATATGGTCATATAAAGAAGACCGAGAAACTACACAAGTCAACACCCGACTAGGCTCCGAAATATCTAATCTCACAATCCGATTGGCCAAGGCCTGAACATCAACTGCAAATGGCCTCTCCTCAACTGGAATGTACACCAAGCTCCCCATACTCACTACCTTTCATCTCAACACGTTGGCCGCTACATTGGCCTTTTCCGGATGATACAGAATAGAAATATCATAATCCTTAAACAACTCTAGCCACCTCCGCTGCCTCAAATTAAGGTCCTTCTGCTTGAACAAATTCTGAGGACTGCGATGATCAGTGAATACCTCACAACATACGCCATATAAGTAGTGCCTCCAAATCTTCAATGCATGAACTATAGCAGTCAACTCCAAATCATGAACAGGGTAGTTCTTCTCATGGGGCTTCAACTGACGAGAAGCATAAGCAATAACTCTACCCTCTTGCATCAATACATAGCCAATCCCAACTCGCGAAACATCACAATATACGATATATGAACCCGAAGCTGATGGCAAAACCAATACTGGAGCTATGGTCAAAGCTGTCTTGTGCTTTTGAAAGATCTCATCGTACTCGTCCGACCATGCAAACAGAGCAACCTTTTGCGTCAACTTGGTCAAGGGCGATGCAATAGAGGAAAAACCCTAAACAAACCGGCGATAATAACGTGCCAAACCAAGGAAGCTACGAATCTCTGTGGCTAAGGACGGTCTAGGCCAACTTTAAACCGCCTCTATCTTCCTTGGATCCACTTGAATACCCTCACTGGACACCACGTACCCCAAGAAAGACACTGAACCGAGCCAAAACTCACACTTGGAGAACTTTGCATAAAGCCTCTTCTCCCTCAATCTCTGCAATACCACTCGCAAATGCTCCGCGTGCTCCTCCTGACTATGCGAGTACACCAGAATATCATCAATGAAAACAATAACGAACGAATCCAGATAAGGTCGAAATACGCTATTCATCAAATGCATGAACGCTGCTGGGGCATTGGTCAGCCCGAAAGATGTCATACCTCCTTTTTCACTACACCCCGGGAGGGTATAATAAAGAGAGTTTTTCCAATTAAAGGACAATCGAAACGGGATTCGTTTATTGAGATTCAGAGTCGCCACTTGAGAGATTTATGGTGTCCCAAGTCACCGGTTCAAATCCCGAATCGAGAAAAACAATTGACTCTATATTACAGTCTGCGAACCAGAAATCCGGGTAAGAAATTCTGTTAATCCGGGAGAAGGTGTTAGGCGTTCCTGAGTTCCGTGGTTTCAGCACGGTCGCTTAACTGTTATATTCGGCTTAATTATATGATTTTTAACAATTATGAACCTAAGTGCAAATCTTAACTTTTAACCGCTTTTATTATTATTTTTAAGAAAATTGCAACGTTATTAAAACATGTCTCGAACCACGTTACACAGATGTATCCGCGATTTTTGACATATTTTAACATCGTTGAGATTTAGATTTGGGTCACATAAATGTGCGCCCGAGTTTAGGGAGGTAAAATTATTAAAGAACACGCCTAAAGCAACTACGCATTTTTAACTTTGCGGGGAGGCATAAATTTTTTTCTAAATGGCACGCCTCGAGCTCTAAGGATCAAAGCAAAATTAATTAAACGAGGGCCATGCAATTGTCATTTTTGTTTGGCACGGCACACCCCAAACTATCCTAAAGGGTGTTACTTAACTAAGGCAAACTACAGATGTTTATAAGGTATTTTCTTAAACTAATTTAAGATTATTGCGAGGTCGAGAGCTTAGGTAATTTAGTTGTGGAAGTAAGGAAGTAGTCAGCTTTGTCATTAAAGAAGAGATGGGCCAATAGCATATTGTCATAAAATGCGCCTGACCCATAACTTGTATGTCTCAACAATTCACTTATGAGATAGGCATAAACTAACGGCTTCCTGAGGCTGTAGCGGGCCCAGCCAATATAAATACTTATCAACATCCTACTAGTAAACAGGGCAATTTAAGTCGATTTAATCAAATTCATAGCAACTTTCAACCAGCTTTTGTTTTCGAATTCAGGAATGGAGTTGACAAAATCTTTTAACAACCCAAGAAACTTTGACCATGACCATATAAACGTGAAAGAGACCCAAAGTGTGCTGAAAGCTATTCGAAGATATTCAGATTCTAGTCAGGTGTTCTCAAAATTAAAATCATGGAGAGCTAAAGTTGAAACATGACCCAGGATTTAACTACTTCCCTTTCAGGCACTTGCCGAATTAACACTAGCATGAACATACATATCAATCCTTCAAGCATTTCTGGATTATGCAACATTCCAAATCTGAAGTCTAAACTATCATTTAAAGCATGATGGAAAAACTATGAAAGCACTTGAAATGACTCATTACCACTGCAGCTTAAGTTATAGGAACAACAGAAGTTCAATTATTACTACTTGGCCAAACTATTAGAGAAATATCTAGTTCACACACACTGAATCAGTGATAGAACCAGATAAACCTCGAATCAAATACTACTTCCAACTACTATATATTGCAGATCAAACTATACTACCAGCATTAATAACTTTACAACTCTTCAGTGAACTTGAACACTCAATACTTGCAGGGATCAGAGAGAGGATGAAATGAAGTTAACATATAAATCATTTCTAATAATAGTTACAAACCAACTACAAATATAGAGTAAACAGAAAGCCATAGCAAGTAAACAACTCATTACAACAAGCTGAAATACATATCATGCTTCAAAATCTTCATTTTTCAATTCATTTTCTCTAATTTATTTCACAGCCAGCATGGTTACAGAAGAGTGTACCTGGAATGATAAGAATAAATGGACAAAGGGCAATCAGCAGCTAGACTTTAGCAGGGAATGAACACAACAATAGTCAGCCACAAATCCAATGATGAAACCACAGAAAATGACTCCAAAATTCAATGGACCAGTAGACTCAACAGTTCAAAAACCCAGAGAAATGCAGTCTGAACAACTGATACCAACTCCTAATAACCAGGGCACCCAAATCTGAAATCACTGACTAACTTTCGAGCCATTTCAAAGTCCGGACAGAAGGTGAAAACCAAAATTGATTCACTCACTAATTCTTTCTATCAATTTCTGTCTAGATATGTATCAGTGTATATGTGTGTACTCTCAGTGTATAATCAGTGTATTTTCAATGTATTTTTTCTCTTCTCACTCAATGCTCTGGGTTCTAAGGTCTGATCCCCTCCTCTATGTAATAACCCTCTATTTAAAGACTTCATCCCCAAATTCCAGGTCTTAAGAGCACTTAAACCATTAAGAAAATAATTCCCCCCATCACCCTCTGATTTTCAAACACTAAAGCAGGAATCTCAGTACCACATTACCCCTTTTTCCTATTATTCTATTCAATTGGTATGGGCAACCTGATATTTAAATTAGGAGTGCCCTGACAGCCCATGCTGTCATGCCACTTAGTCTAATTTTCAAATTAAAGTTTCCCTTAATTACTGTGTTTGTTTAATCTTCCCTGAATATTAAAAATGTGCCAATCAATTCTTTAAATCAGAAATCAAGTGGTGACCAAAACACAGGGTATCAAATTCTGATCCAAGGAGTTTTACCACTATACTGTCAAAATATTTCTCATACACACAATTCAGAACTTAAATTGACGTTAAGCAATCAAGGACTAACTCTTTTGAAATTCAAGCTTTGAAACAGTTAATCACCAAACAACCATACTAGCTGTTAATACTTTCAAAATTGATGGGTAACCTGGACGACTGATTTTTCTTTCAGACAAGATAACGAACTATATTTAAATTATATAATCAAACACAGCTAATTATTCGATTATAAGACTCAGAAATGATGGCCTAAAAAAATTATTCAAACAGGATACACAAATCAAACAAAACCAACAAAATTTTAGAAGAAAGGGGTAGAAGAAGAACAAAACGAAACAAAATAAATGGAAAGTGAAGCAGGAATACCTAATGAATAACTCAGACTGTGAAGAACGTGACTTGAAGTTTCAAACCTTCGGATTATCGGTCAAATTTGATATTAATCGTATGTTCTCATAGAGAACAAACGATTAACATCACATTCGACCGAAATCAACCGCAGAAATTTGATTTGGATTTTTTGGGGTTTTAGGGTTGGACCTTCAATCTAATGTTCGAGGGGTTCCAAGATAATTCGAGGGAAACTATCCTAGGATTTGGAAAGTAGGGGTTGTGATGGTTGTCTGGTGTTAGTGTGGTGGTGGTTTGAGTCGGCGCTGCCACCGGGGAATCTTGTGGCAGTGCTAGGGTTTAGGTTCTCAAATCGATATTCGACAAGTTCTGGGGTGATTCGAGGGAAGGTGGTTATTGCTTGGGCAAGAGAAAGTCGAGAGGGTTCAGGGGTGTAACTTTAGCGGCCATCAGAGATGGTATCGCCGGACACGGTGGAGGGGCTGTTAGGGTTTTGGTTATTCGAGGAGATAGGCTGGGATTCGAAGGAAACTAAGGGTGGATCGGAGATGGGGAGGTTATGGTGATCATAAGGTGTAAATTTGGGGTGGTTTGGGTCACCGAAACCGCCGTGAGGCGATTTCCAGTGGGCGAAGGGGCAAGGCGGCGAGAGACAGGGATATCTCTGAGTTGTTAGAGATGAGGGGGGTGGGGTTTGGCTTGGGGGGAAGGGGGCGGGGTCTATTTGGAAATATATATACGAGATGCTGGAATGAATCCAGGCCGTTCGATATGATGAGATCAACGGCTTGGATCAATTCATTAATGGAAACGACGTCATTTCGTTATCATCAAGACCGAATCGGTCTTTGGATGGGAACGGGTCGGGGCGTGGGGGATCATACTGGACCGTTCGATCAAATGAAACGAACGGTTCAGATCAGCAAGCTTGAAACGGCGTCGTTTCTTCGATGCTGGAGGCGGACTGGACCGTTCAATCTAAGGAAATCGACGGTTCGGATTGAGTGTGACAAAAACGACGTCGTTTGGATGGTCGAAATGGCTTAATCAACTAGACCGGATAGGGGGGTAACTTGGGCTGGTTCTTGATGGGTTTTGGGTGTGTTTGGTTTTGGGAGCTTAATTAAAATTGGCCCAATTTGATTTTCTTCCTCCTTTCTTTTCTTTTTCTTTTTGTTTTCTTCCTAAATTATTTTCCAAAATTGAAAACTAAAATTATAAACCAAGTTAACTTAAAAATACTAATTATCTAATTATTACAAACACTTAAGTACCCAATCACACAATTAATCACTAAAATGCAAAGTGCATTATTTTTATGGTTTTCTTCATTTTACAAAAATAAGTAGTTAACTATTTGACTCAAAATTTATACCACTAACCCCTAAATGCAAATGCTATATATATATTTTGTATCTTTTCATTAATTTGCTCACATAAACGTGCACACACAAATGCAGACAATAACAACAAAAAATATCACGAAAATTCACAAAATTGCACACCATAAAAACAGACAATTTTTGGTTGATCTTTTGGGAGTAATTCATGCGAGGCAAAAATCACGTGCTCACAAAAGACATGACAAGAAACTCATAGTGACCATATCTAGTCCTGAAAGCGATCTTAAGAATATCTGAATCCGTGATCTTCAACTGGTGATAACCCGAACGGAGATCAATCTTGGAAAATACCCTCGCTCCCCGAAGCTGGTCAAATAAATCATCAATGCGAGGCAGGGGATAATTATTCTTAATTGTTACCTTGTTCAATTGCCTATAATAGATGCACATTCTCATTGTGCCATCCTTTTTCTTCACAAGCAGAACTGGCGCACCCCAAGGTGACACACTAGGCCGAATGAACCCCTTATCTAGGAGTTCCTGAAGCTGCTCCTTCAATTCTTTCAACTCCGCAGGTGCCATACGATATGGCGGAATAGAGATGGGCTGAGTTCCCGGCACCAGATTAATAACAAAATCAATATCCCTGTCCGGTAGCATGCCCGGCAGGTCTGTAGGAAATACATCGGGAAAATCCCTCACAACTGGAACATAATCAATGCTAGGAGTTTCAGCTCCAACATACCGCACAAAGGCTAAATATGATAGACAACCCTTCCCAACCATATGTTGGGCCTTCAAGAAAGATATCACTCTACTCAGAACATAATCAATCACACCACGCAACTCGATCTGTGGTACTCCCGGCATAACCAAAGTGACTGTCTTAGCATGACAGTCTATAATAGCATGACACGGAGATAACCAATCCATGCCTAAAATGACATCAAAATACATCATGCTCAATAGAAATAGATCAACTCGGGTCTCCAGACCCCCAATAGTCACTATACACGACCGATACACACAGTCTACAACAACAGTATCGCCCACTGGGTAGATACATGAACAGGTAAAGCAAGAAACTCTCGTGGCGTACCCAAATAGTGAGCAAAATACGAAGACACATAAAAATAGGTAGAACCGGGATCAAATAATATAGAGGGATCTCTGTGGCAGACTGTAATAATACCTGTAATGACAGCATCTGAAGCAATGGCATCTGGCCTGCCTGGAATAACATAGAAATGAGCCTGGCCCCGCCTGATCGACCTCTACCTCTGGGGCGACCCCTAGCTGCCTGACCTCCACATCTAGCTGGCTGGGCGGGTGATGAAGTAACTAGTGCAGAAGTCGATGGTTGATCCCTCTGCTGAGAATAACTACTATGAATTTGATGACACTGCCTCCTCATACGCCCAAACTCTCCGCACTCATAACAACTACCCGGTGCTGGAGATGGGGACTGAAAGGAACCCCTCGCACCGGAATGACTAGCGGATGCACTCGGCGCAGAAGAACCCTGAGCTGATGGGGTATGAGATGAACTCTGAGCTGGGAGGGCGCTGAGTGAAGACTGGCCCTGTTGAGACCCATGATGACCACGGGCTGAAGATGCCCCACGATACTCTAGACGATCCGACTGAGCAGGCCTGAAAGAACGACCTCTACCATGCTGGAACTGGCCCCTCGAAGGAGCACCACTGTAACTGCCTGATCCACGAGGCCTTTTGGCCTCCCTCTCCTCTCGCTCTCGACGACGAACTGACTCGATCTCACGAGCGATATCCACCACCTCTTCAAACGTATCACCCAATACTCTCTCTTTAGTCATCAAAATACGGAGATGGTAGTTAAAGCCATCCACAAATCTCATGATCTGACGGAATCATCCAATTAGCATGACGGGACAACAATGAAAATCTCATCTCGTACTTAGTCACGGTCATATCCCCATGCGTCAACCACTCAAATTGCCTACGCAGCTCTTCTCTACGGGACTAAGGTACATACTTCTCCAGGAAAAGAGCGGAGAACTGCTACCAAGAAAGGGGTGCTGCACCGACAGGCCTATGCCTCTCAAAATCCTACCACCAAGTAAGAGCAGCCCCCGAGAACTAGAAGGTGGTAAATGCCATACCACTCGACTCAAGAATCCCTACTGTACGGAGCATACGCCGATTTGTCAAGAAAATTCTGGGCTTCCTCGCCCTCAGCACCACTGAATGTCGGAGGCTGGAGCCTACCAAACCTCTTAAGACGATGTTGCTCATCATCTGGCAAAGCTGAAACCACGAAGTCCTAAACTGGTGCAACCAGCTGAACTGGAGGTACTCCCGGCGTCTGAAATCCCTGCACTACCTGCTCAGGTGTACGAGTAGCGGGGGTCTGATTGCCGCCCCTAGCCTATGAAGTAGCTGCTGCTGTGGTGGCTGAAACTGCATGAGCCAGGCCCGTGCAAACTGATAAGATCTATGCCAAGGCCTCCTAAAGACCCGGAATCACGATAGGCACAGTTGGTGCCTGAAAAGGTGCTGCTGGAGTATCCACAGCTGGATCCTGATCCTGAGCTGGGGCAACTGGTGGATCAACAGGTGTTGCCCCGGCTGCTCTGCCTCTACCACGACCACGACCACGACCGCGTCCACGGCCTCTGGTGGCCTCAGTGAGTGGTACTGGAGGTCGTCCACCTCGTCTCGTAGCGCTAGTCCACACCATCTGTGAGAGAATAGAATGAAGATAAGTTTACTACTCGAATCAACAAGTTCGCACGACAAGAATTTTAAGAGGACGAAGTTTTTCCTAAAGGTTCTGTAGCCTCTCGAGGATAAATATAGATATATTCGTACCGATCTGCGAGACTCTACTAAACTGGCTCATAACTTGCGATACCAAGTAACCTAGGCTCTGAAACCAACTTCTCACGACCCCAACCCCGGTCATGATGGCGCCCAACACAATGCTATGCAAGCCCGACCACTTAACAACCTTAATCCAATTCCTTATACAGTTCATTATTAATTAACATAGATAAATTACCAAGTCATAATACTAGAAGTCTGAAATAAGAGTTTAACATGCGACATATCAAATAAAAACCTACTATATAGCCCATAAGGATCCGATGTCACAAATCTGAGCCTCTAATACAGGTTTATCAACCTAATGCACAGTAGTCTAGGGAATAAGAAATAAAATAAAAGATAGAAGGGAGAGATCAGGGCTGCGAACGCCATTGCAGCTACCTCGATGCTCCCGGATATGTGATGCTCGGCAGAAAAAACCTCACTCAGTCTCAGTTACACCTGGATCTGCACGTAAAGTGCAGGGAGTAATGTGAGTACTCCGACCGAGTGAGTAATAAATATAAAATAAAGACTAAGAATAAGAAATCATGGAAAAACACAAAGTAATCTGTACTGCGGTAGTTAAATCAAGTAGAATGGAATCGATAATACAATGAAATCAAAATGTAGAAATGCTACGGCAAATAAGCAATTAAGTGACAGATATAGAAAGATAATAAGCACATAATATGGTACCCTCTAGTACCCGCTGCGTCGTGCAGCCTGATCCATTTATTTATCGTCAACGGCGTTCATTGGGGTGTGCAGACTCCGGGTGGGGCCCCTTACAGCCCAAGCACAATATCAATCCATCTCGTGGCATCAACTGGCCCTCGGCCTCATATCAAAATCAATATAATACTATTGCGGCGCGCAACCCGATCCCATACTCAGTCCAGAAATCACATAAGCCTCTCAGACCACAATAATATAATAATTCTCAGCCAAAACATCATTAGAAATATCATTATTTTTCAAATCTGGGTAGAAGTGGCTGAATTTGTAAAATAATATTAAATAGTAGGACTGAGTTCAAATAATGTGTCAAAATGGTGAGAAACCAGTAGTAGCAATCCCCGAAGGGTTTAAACAGTTGGCACGAAGCCCAAATATGATGATAACAAGTATATTTCAGTCAAATGCGCAGTAAATTCATCAATCGGGATGGACCAAGTCACAATCCACAACGGTGCTCTACCCCACGCTCGCTATCCGGCGTGAAAGTCACCTCAATATAGCACTATGATGTGCAAATTCGGGGTTTCAAACTTTCAGGACATCATTTACATCTATTACTCACCTCAAGCCGGCCAAAACTCTAGCTCGCTATGCACTTGCCTCTAAAATCGGCCACCTCGTGCGTCGAATCTGAAAAAAACCACAACGAATACATTACAATAGGCTAAGGGAACAAAACCCAAGCGAAAACAATCGAAAAATATCAAAAAATCCCAAAATTAGCAAAACCCGAGCCCCGAGCCCCGAGCCCATTTCTCAAAACTCTGAAATTTTTACACCAACGAGTTCCTTATCTCGCCACGAGTCTATGCATATAAAGAACACTAAAATCGGAGTCCAAATGACCCCTCAAATCCCCATTTAAAATCTCAAAATCCCAAGCCCTAGTTCTTCCTTCTTTAGCTAAATTTCCATGAATTTCTAGGTTGATTTCACATAATACTTACGTTTTTAGTTCATAGGACTTACCTCCAATCAATCCTCTTCGAAACTCTCTTCAATTTCTCCCAAATAGCTCTCAAAATGCCCAACAATGGAGGAAAATATGACCTAGCTCGCGGAGGAAATGTTTAAAAACTATTCTGTCCAGCTCCGATTTTCTTCAATGCGATCGCGGCCCCATGCTCGTGATTGCGAAGAGCAATATTTTAAGACTTCCAAATTGGCCTATGCGAACGCGACCTATCTCATGCGAATGTGATGAATGACTTCCTAGAACTATGCGAATGCAGACACCCCACTGCGAACGCGATGCACCAAAAACTTACCTTCCGCGATCGCGGACCCTCTATTGCGAACGCGTAGAACAAAACTCAGGCTTGCCAAAATCCTTGTATGTGATCGCGGCCCCAGGCTCACGATCGTGAAGACCAAAATACCCCTGCACAGCTGCTGCAATTTCTGCAATATCTCAAAGTCCAAAACTTCCTGTTTAGCTATTCGAAACCAACCCGAGGCCCCTGGGACCTCAACCAAAAACACCAACACATTCTAAAACATCATTCAAACTTGTTCCACTCATCAAGTCACCTCGAACAACACCTAAACCATCAAATTACATCGGATTCAAGTCTAAGTTCTTCTTAAACTTTCGAAACATTCATTTGATCAAAAACCCAACCAAATCACCTTCGAATGACCTGAAATTTTACACACACATCCCAAATCACATAACGAAGCTACAGCAACTCTCGGAATCCCATTCCAACCCTTGGATCAAAATCTCACCTATCAACCGGAAATCACCAAAATGCTAACTTCACCAATTCAAGCCTAATTCTACACCGGACCTCCAAAATCACTTCCGATCACACTCTTAAGTCGCAAATCATCCCCCGAAGCTAACCTAATCATCGGAATTTATATCCAAATCCTCTAACACATAAGTCAACATCCGGTTGACTTTTTCAAACTAAGTCTTCCTTAAAGAGACTAAGTGTCTCGTTTCCTACTGAAACCACTCCAAACCAACTCGATCTCACAAGACACTGATAATGAAGCATAAAGAAGCAGAAAATGGGAAAAACGGAATGGTAACTCATGAGACGACGGGTCGGGTCGTCACAAAAAAGGATTCACAGTATTGTGGTTGTAAAAGCTTCTCATTATGGATATAATTGGAAGTTTAAGCTAAATTGTTTCTAAATTTAGATAATCATGTTACTTTGCATGATTGTTGAAAAGGGTCATTCTTTTTGAAATATACCAAAAAGGAAATAGATTCACATAAACTAGAACGGGGACTAGGAGATAACGACTGAAAAAAGGAAAATTGAGATAATCATATTACCTTGCATGATTGTTGAAAAGATAGAAAGTACAACCAATTAAGAATTATTACCCTCCCGCGCTTTTCTTCTTAAGGCAATAATCCAAAGAGTGACTAATTATAGAAAAGTTGGATGAAGAAAGAAAAAATGAAGTGGCGGGAGGAAGATGGGAGGGGTAGGTCAAAAAGGATCCAATCAAAGATAATAGATTGGATACTTAAAGACCAACAAGGGTTGGGGTGGAGCGGTAAGTACTTCATCATCCTTAACCAGAAGTCTCGAGTTCGAGCCCCTGAGTGTAGAGTTGCCTTTGTTAGGGAGCGTTTTATCCCCCAAATGTGGGACTTCCCGGCTCGAATCCGGATTTAGTCGGGCTCCAATATGGATACCGAAAACCGGGTGAGAAACCGGAAAAAAAAGATTAGATACTTAAAGTGGAAAAAGACGTAGGTTTCTTATGATCTTCAACAACAGTACAAAAGCTTGGATAGAAATGTAGCAAAATACACTTTTCAATCTATTTCTCAAAACATTTCATTATCATCAAATAACTAACCATTTTTTAAATTATTTATCTCTTCTGGATTTGCTATGTACATGATTTTATTCTCATCTCTATGTGTGTTTCCTCACTTGGTGTTTCGAGTTTATTTTGATGGTAACGGGGACGGTGTTGATATCTCTATTTTAGTCTATCAATTTAATAGTATTATGTAAGCTTTCTTTCTAATTATAGATAATCATAGGTTTTATGTTAGTTTCCTCCAACATACTTTTAGACCTCTGTCGTTTGAATAATTCTTTGCATTGTTCGTAGCGAGTGAGAAAAGTTATTACTATTTACATTTTATGTATAAGTTCAAGGGATCATTTGATTGATGCCTGGTCTAATGAGTTGGAATTCAGACTTATATTATTTCCATATAATGAGAGTTTAACCCAAAAGTTTAAAGGATTTCAAGGGAGAAAACCCTCGAGTATGATACCTCATAGCTTCATGATTCCTTGCTCTTTTATTTTTGTTCAATATTGTACCGTACTTGATAATTAATGTAATCAAGTACAATAGGTAAACCTTTAATATATTAACAAGGTTTTCCCTTAATTAGATTTGTTGTTCGAGAACTCTTCCTCTTACCTTCTCCATGTCTTATTAATCTTGCCTAATATTTCGTAACAGAGAGCATAATTATATTATAACCTTACATGGGTGATATTACTGCAACTTAGTAACGAAATAAGTATTATTATTATGCAGGCTACAACGGAACAATCAAATAATATCCCTCCAAAGCAATAACAAACCGTAAGATACTGGCGAATTGGGAAATAATCATGCAGTAACAATTACGGAGACTATAAACAGTTTACAAAATATCTGATAAGAAACGGAGAAACCTTGTAACTTTCGTTGAAAGAAATACATATATTACCATTGAAACAAACTCTAATTATCAAGTACTAAAGTGAGGAAGGTGTTGCGAGAAAAGTTATAATCATCTCATAAACCAAGCAAATATGTATCATTCTTTTTTTATCAGTGACTTATATTATTCATCAGTTAACATTCCCGGAAAGAATATACAGTTTTCATGATTTCCATTTACACTAAACATTGAACTCATATGGCAAAAGGTGAATTTTGCTGCTCTTATATTCATTTTAACTGCATTACCCCTCCAATTGTCACTTTTATTACAAATATGTTGAAAGATCAAAACAATTAGTAGACCGTCTAAATCACTAAGGTATCATTTGCGTTATACTTGTGTCACGATCCAAAATCCATTAAGGGTCGTGATGGCGCTGGATATCGCTATCAGGCAAGCCAGCCAAAATTTTTAATTAAATTCTCATTTTAAATATTTTCGAAATCACTTCTTTTATACGTTTAAACAATACATAGTAAATTTTACTGAATAAATAACGAAATATTTAACAACTCTTAAAATTCTGAATAAACCCATAGACATCCCAAAACTCGGTGTCACAAGTGCATGAGCTATTTCTAGGAAGCAATACAATACAACAACCGTCCGACATAAAAATTGGACAGAAAGTAAATACAATACGCTGAAAGAGACTATACTAGTTGCGGGTCGCCTCGAGAAAAGCAACTCACCAAGTTCCCATATCATCCATGCTGCTACGCCCAGTAGGCCATTAGAAGTACATGTGCCTGTGCAATAAAAATGCACAGCAAGTGTAGCATGAGTACGAAAACAATGTGTATTCAGTAAGTATCCCGTCTAATCTCGAAGAAGTAGAGACGAGTGGTCGACTTCGACACTTACTAGTGGTCCAATAATGTTATATCGACAATATATTAAATTGTGAATTTTTATAAACATGATTGTAATTCAATAGAATGAAGCAAGTAACCAATTCTTTCTTTTATAGGAAATTTTCAAATTTCTTTTCGTCATGTATACAATTATTCTCAAGCCGGGAAGAGGAAATAACAATTTCAGTAAGTTCAGGGAAAGCAATACAAGCATGCACAAATCATACCGAGGACGTATAGTCCGATCTAACAATATTTAAAATGTGCACTGCCAGAGGGTCAAATGGCGCGAACCATAGACGCATCTATTTAATCTACCGAGGCGTTCAACCCGTTCTAGAATTTAAATACACACAGACAGTCAATCAAGAAGTCATCATGGAACAATTATCCGAAGAAAACCAACTCTCTTTTTAACAATTTAAGAAAATAAAGTTTAATCCTTTTAGAAATTCATTTACCAACTCGATAGGGTTTAATCAATTCAATTGTCAATAAGATTACAGATAATCTATGTATAGCATGTTTTTGGGTGCTAGACTACTCGGACTTAAACATATTAGTAGCTACGCACGGACTCTCGTCACCTTGTGCGTACGTAACCCCCACAAATAGGAGCACATAACCAATTATTTTACCAAAAGGGACAATTCCCTCTTACAAGGTTACAAAGGAGACTCACTTCACTCCAAAGCGTACTTCCAATACCAAGAACGAGCTCAAACTCTCAATTTGGAGTTGAATGATCCAAAACTAGATAAACGAGGTAAGAACTAGTCAATACAAGCTCACAAGATCGCATTCTAACTATTTAAGGAATTTCCCAACCTTAAACATAAGTTTCCTAAAATCCGACCCCGGACCCACGTGCCCGGATTTCGAAATTTTTCGAAGAAAGTTGTTGTTTATAACCTAAGGATCAAGAATATATGATTTCTACTTCATTCCATAACAAATTTTGGGGTTGAATCTTGTTTTTAATAAAACTCCAGATGTTACTCTATTCCCATGATTTTCACTAATTCTTAGGTGTTAATCTACTCAAAACTGACGTATTAAAATCACATTAATTAGAAATAACTTACCTTATAATACTAGGCGGAATCACCCCTCCAAAAGCTCCAAAACTGCCCAAGAAATGAGTGAAAATGAGGAAAAATGGCCTAGAGCCCGAATAAATGAAGACCACTGCCTTCTGCGATTTTCGTATGGTCGGTACTGGGCCGCCGCTTTTGTGGAAGGGAGAATGCTTATGCGGTCTGGGCCACTTCTGCGGACAGGCCCACCTCTTCTGCAGTTCTACTTCTGCGAATTTAGGGTCACATCTGCGGTCTTGGGCTGCCTGGCCTTGGGCCGCTTCTACGATAGGTAGACTGCTTCTGCGGTCTCGTACCTGCGGTTTACCAACCGCAAGTGCGGTTTTGACAGCAACCAACAGCTTCAACCTTTTTCTAAATTTTCATTTTGATCCGTTAACCACCCGGAATCCACCCGAGGTCCTCGGGACCCTAACCAATCATACCAACCAGTCCCAAAACATATTACGGACTTGCTCGAGGTCTCAAATCACATCAAACAACGCTATAACCACGAATCGACCTCCAATCCAAGCCTAATGAACTTTAGAATTTCAAACTTTTACTTTCGATGTTTAACCCTACCAAATCACGTCCGATTGACTTTAAATTTTGCGCACAAGTCATATTCGTCATTACAAACCTACTCCAACTTTCGGAATCGGATTCCGACCCCGATATCAAAATGTCCACTTCCAGTAAAACTTCTCAAAAACCTTTAAATTTCTATCTTTAGCCAAATGACTCCAAAATGACCCACGGACCTCCGAATTCACTTCTGATTGCGCTCCCAACTCCAGAATCTCCATACGAAGCTACTCTGAGACTCGAAATCCCAAACGGACATCGATAACACTAAAATGAACTTCAATCCAAACTTATAAAATTTCTTTCAAAATGCTAACTTCCACAATAGGCACCAAAATGCTCCCAGGTCATCTAAAACCCGATCTGGACATACGCCTAAGTCCAAAATTATCATACGAACCTTCGAATCCTGATTCCGAGGTTGTTTACTCAAAAATCCTATCTTAGCTAATTCTTTCAACTTAAAGCTTCCGAAATGAGAACTCTCTTCCCAAATCATCTCCGAACTTCCCGAAATTCAATTCCGACCACGCGTGCAAGTCATAATACCTTAAATGAAGCTGCTTGTGGCCTCAAACTATTGAACGGCGTGCTAGGAATCAAAACGATTAGTTGGGTCATTACATTCTCTCCCAATTAAGCATATGTTCATCCTCGAACGTTCTAAGAATTGTGCTGGGGTGGTCTGAAATCGCTGTTCAACATCTCGAGCACCTACCCGTGCTACCACAACTCAGCTGGGCATCCTAGCTCGATCAATCTGAAGATATCCTTTTCCACTCAAGAAAGTAAGCCTTAGAGCCTAGTTCCAACATCCGAAATTCTTTGTCAGGCCAGTTCAAACATACGCTCACCGTATCAATAACTACACGTAGCACCAAAACATGACTGCGTACCTTAGCTGAATTCCCAGCTTGCACCCCTTACTCACATGACCACACTAACATCCTCCGATCTAATAATTCGAAATTCCACGACTCTGATGCTCCCATTGTGCCTCATGACCTACATAGGTCTTGCTCTAACTCTTACAATACCTTCACGACGGAAGAGATGTATAAAAATTCAAAACTGACTGTCGAATTCAACAAATCATTGGTTCTATACTCCTGACAAGAACCTTCGCCTCATTCTGAACCCAATAATGGTCTTTGCTCTTTAATATACTTCATGTAATCAGATTACACTGATTCTAAATCCAATGATCTCGTCTCACTCAGTACGAACTGCTCAGGCAATAAGCCACCCCGAACATGATCAAAAGTATCATATGATGCCACAATGTGCCAATAGGCTATGAAATTGGACGTGACAAAAGAAAAATGAACTGTGGAAGGAACTACTCAACTCATGTACTAATACGGACTTTCCTTAGAAAAATAGGAAGCAATACATTCAAAAATAGCATATAGAAAACTATACTCAATATCACACTATTGCGATGCGCAACCTGATCTAGATAACATAACACTCACCTAAGGATATGCACATCAAGCTAGATTGCTTATTACAACAAAATACTGAATATCGGCCATAAGCACGCTAAGTGCATAATACCATCCATCTGGGAACATATAGCGTTATAAGCTAAAAACTCAAGCATAACTGAGGTGCGATATACGATCTGAATCTCAAGAGTCATTTTACTCAGATGACAACATCTCTACGGGGAACCTCAATACATAAGCAACTCACCAAGCCATCTCAAAACTCACACGGCGCAATGAATCATTACATGAAAAAACTAACGATGAAATAACACCCTGACTACCCTTCATAAGGAGCGCATTACTGAAATGAACACATCTGGCCTAATATAGAGCCCATATTCACATTTGAATCCCTCCATAGACCTCAAGTTGATTCTGATCGCATTGAACTAGGCTAATAACCTTTCAGAGGTCCACAATAACTCTCCTTTCTCTCATAACACATAAGACCAACCATCATAACCCAGGTAATCATCCACAGTCCACAACTCAATAAATCAAGTCTGAGCCTCAATTCCCAAATCAATGATATCACCACCACCTTCATACTTTGTTTAACTCTTCAACCAATCAAGTGATTACATACCACCATCCTCCCACAACCTTCCGTAACAAATAATATGTCTGTACATTAAAACTACCGGCCGCACTAACGCTAAAAAGTGGTCAAGAATCCTTAACCAGGACGCAAGCCTTTCTCACAACCCATCAATCTCAGGTGACGCTAAAGGCAATACCAACTTACTTTAAACATCGAAATTACTTTCCTGCTCATCCGAGCTCGTGACATCCTTGTTAACACTGAACTGCAACCTTTATCCTTACTTCAAACTCCATACCGCTCACTGCACCCAACATGCCAATATTCAATAGAACATGATTTCCATTATAACTCCGCAACAACTAATAGATTGACGATTTATCATATAAAAATATTTCACTTAACTCATTTTAGGAGAACCATCGCGACACACAGGTGAATTCTCATAACCGTAGAATATGCAAATCTCCAAGTAGTGGTCCAAACCACCATAACCCTTTCGGGATCCGCCTACACGTAACAGACCATAATAGTAGAATGCTTCTAAATAACATCAATTATGGTGGCTGACAGGCCTCGCACGTACCGCCACAAAACACTTGCATAATTTGCTGAAGGAACCGATCTCTACTACCAATACGCCAATTCAACTATGGCTAACTAGTCTATCTTCTTTCAATTTATCCTTGATTGCCTTAGAAATAATAACTCCATTCAACATATAACACACTCCATCCGCACTTATTCCGACTGACCGTGAATCACGAGACCATGTTGTCTCAAATCCCACGAATCATTTCATACATCCCAATTGCTACACTACAAGTCAAACATCATAGAACATTCTGGGCACATGCTCATAAGCTGCTACAAAGATTGATTCTTAACTGTACCTATAAGCTCGAAATCATTAGGCACCACACCTTACGCCTTCGAATCCACTAGGACCATTGTTGAGAGCCACCCGCTCCGACTTGGCCCGAATATAATCAAATCCATGATTCTTCTAACACAAGCATATCGTCTCGATGGAGCACCCGATAGAATTACTTCCCTTGAAACCCACACCTATACGAGGCATAAATCCTGAATCTCCTCAAAGCATGAACATGAGTCAATAAGGCCAACCATAGCATATATTTATCAATTCTCTTGCTCAAATTACCACTTATGTTTTTTTCCCGTTGCTGAATTATCCATTTAATATGCTAATAACTAGAAACCTCGCAAGAAGATAACCATACGACCCAATCGTAGGCGGTGGGACTCTTCCACTTAACTTGAAGCCATCATTACACAACTTAGAAATCTACCTGGATTCCTTATCTCTTATTGACGTAACCATGCGCAATCGGCCCCAAAAATTCTAGGAAATCTTTCTGTAAAACCCCCTTTCTATACTCTGATTCATTGACCACATTCTCACGACCGATCTCTTTGCGATATAACCATTAGAATCCTTTGCAGAAACTTAGCCAACCACGCGACCACTAATGTGCTCACAGGAAATAACCCACCTGAGCTCGAGCTCACTCTCTAGCTACATAAATGCATTCACCTCCCGTGGACATCAATTACATGCGCGGCATCATCCTTCCAACTTGTTGCATAATCCTTCATATCAAACAACCCCTTTTCGTCATATCAAATCTCTTGTTGTATAGTAGCCGATATTTCAAATTAAGTCCGTAGACCCAGCCAGTGAATTCACATACTGCTCTGCCATGCTCCCACTTTGGGCAGACTCACTCCTTTAAGAGACTACTCGAACTCCATATCTTACACTTGGCCTTCTGGAGGTTTAACCCCCGCATGACACTTCCCACACATCCTTCCCCATCCTTTGTTGCTCAGCTAATGCCTTAGATCAAAATCTATCTTGGTAGCATTTGAACCAACAGACCGCTACTGACTTTTAAACCTTTCCAAAGGTCATCTTTCTCGAGCCGTCAATATTAGGAATACACATCCAATCCTGAACCATTGCACCCTGCTATCTTTGACAGCCATTTATCCAATATTATTTTACAATATCTTGCCCCAAAAGTGAATTGCATAAGACCACAACGCCGGAGAACTTAGTACATTCAACAAAGACAACGACACCTCATCACAGATGAAAATTCGGCCATGCTTGCAAACACTAAGCCTCGCTACTCCGTCAACCCAAATCTGAACATTCTTAGCCTGATTGATTTTCCCCTGCCAGGAATAAAATACTGAATCTCTAAGTCATGCACTAAGTAACCCTCCCCTCAAGTCATTCATTGCCCGAACACGTAGGCAAGAATCCTACAATCATATCAATAATGTGAGACAACCATTCATAAACATCATGGCAATTGGTGCCTAGCCTCAGAGCTCTCAGAAGTACGACTACTGAGCTGAAACGACATAATATCTTTCCACAAGGCGACGACAATAGTCGTGTCAACTATACCGGGAGAAACATCCTGCACCACATCTGTAGTACCATTACAATCCTTCAATTCTCTATTTATAACAAGTGGTCCGCGTCGTGTAAGATTGAGTAGGAAGGAGTCGAGGGCATAAGCCTCAAGGAATCAAATCGCACGATGAGGAATCAAGAAAGGAAGTACTCCTAACAGCCTTGTAGCCTCCCAAAGATAAGTATAGACGTCTCCGTATCGATCTGCGAAACTCTACTAGACTTGCTCATCACTCGTGAGACCTAAGGGAACCTAGTGCTCCAATACCATGTTGTCACGACCCAAAATCCACTAAAGGTCGTGATGGCGCCAGACACCGCTGTCAGACAACACAACCAAAATACTTAATTAAATTCTCATTTTAAATATTTTCTAAATTACTTCTTTTATACATTTAAATAATACATACTCCCTCCGTTCCAATTTATGTGAACATATTTGACTGGCCACGGAGTTTAAGAAAAAAATAAAGACTTTTGGAATTTGTGGTCCTAAACAAGTCCAAATGGGGGCCAGAGTATTTGTGTGATTATAATAGCTTCTCATTAAGGGTAGAGTTGTAACTTTAAGCTAAATTGTTATCAAATTTAGAAAGGGTTCATTCTTTTTGGAACGGACCAAAAAGAAAATAGGTTCACATAAACTGGAACAGAGGGAGTAGTAAATTTCACTGAATAAATAATGAAATATTTAACAACTCTTAAAATTATGAATAAACCCATAGACATCCCAGAACCCGGTGTCACAAGTGCATAAGCTATTTCTAGGAAGCAATACAATACAACAACCATCCAGAATACAAATGGGACAGAAAGTAAATATAATACGCTGAAAGAGAATATACTAGCTGCGGGTCACCGCGAGAAAAGCAGCTCACCAAGTCTCCGTATCATTTACGCTGCTACGCTCAGTAGGCCACTAGAAGTACATGTGCTTGTGCAACAAAAATGCACAGCAAGTGTAGCATGAGTACGAAAACAACGTGTACACGGTAAGTATCCTGTCTAATCTCGAAGAAGTAGAGACGAGAGGTCGACTTTGACACTTACTAGTGGTCCAATAATATTATATTGATAATATATTAAATCGTGGATTTTTATAAACATGATTGTAATTCAATAGAATGAAGAAAGTAAAAAATTCTTTCTTTTATAGGAAATATACAAATTCTTTTTCCTAATTTATACAATTATTCTCAAGCCGGGAAGAGGCAATAACAACTTCAACAAGTTCAAGGCAAGCAATACAAGCATGCGCAAATCATGCCGATAACGTACAGCCCGATCCACCAATATTTAAACAGTGCACTGCCAGAGGGTCAAATGGCATGAACCATAGATGCATCTATTTAATCTACCGAGGCGTTCAACCTATTCCAGAATTTAAACACACATAGACAGTCAATTAAGAAGTCATTAGGGAATAATTATTCGAAGAAAACCAATTCTCTTTTTAACAATTTAAGAAAATGAAGTTTAATCCTTTTAGAAATTCATTTACCAACTCGATAGGGTTTAAGCAATTCAACTGTCAATAAGATTACAGATATTCCATGTATAGCATGCTTTTGGGTCCTAGAATACCCAGTCCTACACATATTAGTAGCTACGCACAAACTCTTGTCACCTCGTGCGTACGTAGCCCCCATAAATAGGAGCACATAATCAATTATTTTACCTAAGGGGACAATTCCCTCTTATAAGGTTAGAAAGGAGACTCACCTCGCTCCAAAGTACTTTCAATACCAAGAACGAGCTCAAACTCTCAATTTGGATCCGAACGATCCAAAACTAGATAAACTAGGTAAGAACTAGTCAATACAAGCTCACAAGATCGTATTCAACTATTTAAGAAATTTCCCAACCTTAAACACAAGTTTCCTAAATTCCGACCCCGAACCCACGTGCCCGGATTTCAAATTTTTTCAAAGAAAGTTGTTCTTTATAACCTAAGGATCAATAATATATGATTTCTACTTCATTCCATAACAAAATTCGGGGTTGAATCATGTTTTTAACAAAACCATAAGTTTTACTCTATTCCCATGATTTTCACTAATGTTAGGTGTTAATCTACCCAAAACTCAAGTATTAAACTCACATTAATTAGAAATAACTTACCTAACAATGCTAGGTGAAATCACCCCTCCAAATGCTCCAAAATCGCCCAAGAAATGAGTGAAAATGAGCAACGATTTTCGCATGTGCGATCCTGGGCCGCACCTTCGCCCACCGCTTCTGTGGTAGGGAGAAGGCTTCTGCGGTCCGGGCCGCTTCTGCGGACAGGCCCACCACTTCTGCGGATTTAGGGCCACATCTGCATTCTTGGTGCTTCGCCTTGGCCCCTTCTGTGATAGGTGAACCACTTCTGCGGTCTCGCGCCTGCGGTTTACCAACCGCAGGTGCGGTTTTGACAGCAACTTTCCAAAATTCCATTTTGATCGGTTAACCACCCGGAATCCAACCGAGGCCCCGGGCTCCCAACCAATCATACAAACCAATCCCAAAATATATTACGGATTTGCTCGAGGCCTCAAATCACATCAAACAACGCTACAACCACGAATCGACCTCTAATCCAAGCCTTATGAACTTTAGAACTTCAAACTTATACTTTCGATGTTTAAACCTATCAAATCAAGTCCGATTGAATTCAAATTTTGCGCAAAAGTCATATTTGATATTACGGACTTACTCCAACTTTCGGAATCGGATTCCGACCCCGATATCAAAAAGTCCATTTCCGGTCAAACTTCTTAAAACCCTTCAAATTTCTATCTTTAGCCAAATGATCCACGGACGTCCGAATTCACTTTCGATCGCGCTCCCAACTCCAGAATCACCATACGTAGCTACTCCCAGACTCGGAATCCCAAACGGACATCGATAACACTGAAATGCTCTTCAACCCAAACTTATAAAATTTCTTCCAAAATGCTAACTTTCACAATAGGTGCCAAAACGCTCCCGGGTCTTCCAAAACCCAACCCGGACATACGCCCAAGTCCAAAATCATCATACGAACCTGCTCGAACCTTCGAATCCTGATTCTGAGGTCGTTTACTCAAAAATCTGATCTTAGCTAATTCTTTCAACTTAAAGCTTCCGAAATGAGAATTCTCTTCCCAAATCAACTCCGAACTTTCCGAAATTCAATTCTGACCATGCGTGCAAGTCATAATACCTGAAATGAAGCTGCTTATGGCCTCAAACTGCTGAACGGCGCGTTAGGGCTCAAAACGGCCGATCGGGTCGTTACAAGATTATTTAGCGTGTACTTCCTAATATGATATAATAGTGACTTAGTTAATTCTGACGACGCATTGTTTGTATGCGGAAGAGCTTTTGATGAAATTAAAAATGCATGAAAGGACAAAAAGACAGGTAGAAAGTTTGTATCTTGTACAAATTTTCTTTCCTCTAATAATTCATTAGGTGGGGTTCCCCTAAAATGCTTTATACTCCGTGAACGCCTTCACCATTATCATACTCAATAGGAACTTAATAAAGGCAGTAATTGTGAGACTTCTAAGATGAGGAGCATCACTTTCTTCCTCTCCCTGTTGGGAATAGCGGATGTTTTGCTCTCTGCTTCTTCGGTTACCGCCGCGATATACAGTGGTGGTATATCTTGGAACAGCAGTGCTGCCGGAGAATTGATGAACGAATTGGATGGTATTAACTGGCAGGTAAGTCTTGCAAATGGTGAAAATACTATATCTTACAACAGTCTTCAGCCGCCGCCGATCTGCGACGCGAGAATCTATGGAAATTGCATAGGGGATAAGAAGCAAACACAGCGGCCATGTGACTACTACAATCGCTGCAATCGTGATGGTTGATTCATTGCTTTCCTTGCCTGGTGTGTCATTAGCAGCTATAGCACTGAAGTTATTAAGTGAGATTTGGGGGGGG
>MU669624.1:189678-253249 GCA_026770625.1 Nicotiana glauca
TTGGCAGTTATTATGTCTGCATTTAATTTATTTCTTGAGTATCATAATTGCTTCAAGAGTTGTGTAAGTGCTTTCAAAAGACATCTTTGAATACTCTATTCATTACTTTAAAGTTTTAGATACTTATTTTTTCCCCCAATACTTTGGACCAGTGAAGATGAAGCGGAATGATTGAAGAGTGAGCAATTCCAAGAAGCTAAATATATCATTTCCATTTAGCTTCCTCTCCTCTCTTTGGTTACTCCCATGTCTATTTATTCTTTGACTGCAACAACAAAGTGCAGAAATGTATCCTCTCTTAATTCTCAGCTTTTTTAACAATCACAACTAGCCGTCTAACAGAGTAAATTGTGACAAAACTCATAATTTGATTGTGCACCTTGCGACCAAAATGGGGTTCCAAGTGGATCTCAAGGAGGGTTATGTTATCATCATATATTAGTGGGAAGTTGGAGTTATTTTCGAAATTTATGTAGAGGGTGTGAATAAAGTCGTAATTTAGAAATTGGTAAAAAAGAAATTAAAGTTACATGTAAGATGTATTTTGTTTCAGTTGGCTGATATTTACAATCACTTATCTAATTCACTTGTGCGCGGATGCACTTGGGTGGACGTGGATAGAATGAAGGGAAGAATTTGTCATCTCCACAAACAAGAAGTGTCAAGTATATATCTAAAGCAATAGCAAAGATAGGAATTTTTTTAAGATTGTTTTAATTTGATAGAAATGAAAATAATTTCCGACAAAGGATATTCAATATATATATATATATATATATATATATATATTTTTTTTTTTTTTTTTAAAACGTAATATTTTATCTAAACACAAACTAATTTTTCGATTAAGGGCAATTGACCACCCATGTGGCTTCGTCCCTCATCTCTAAAGGTGGCATTTTCAACAAGTGGAGGTTTGTATTTTTCGCATTGTTTCTTTCCTTCTATTAATAATTCATTAGGTGGGTTCCCCAAAGAACCATTTGTGCTCTAGCTATGATAGACAAGTCTTAATGTACGACCTATCTATAGCTAGTTGTCTCGTGTATCTGTCCGATTTCATATTGAAAGAATGAGCAATCCAACTGAGCCTGATTTTGAGAGAATATTTTTTCTACACAATGAGTTTTTAACTCAATGACATCGTTCTCACAGAAAGCTTTTTCATATGGAAACAATGTCAGCTCACCTTTCTCCTATTACTGTCCTCCGTTTCTTTGGTTACTTGAGACCCTCACTAGCTAGCTAGTCTAAAAGAACATAGTTGATGTAATTGTCCTCTTTTAAATACTAAATTAAAGTAAGTCTTCATGTCGTTTAATTTGCAAGCGTTAAGTAAATGGGCCATAGACGCTGTTGGTTCCGGTTATTATCCTGTATTTGTAAATAATAATTCTAGAAAATAAAAACGTTAGCGTATAAACGTAAATATAAATGACACAGTAATTAATTCGAGCCCACTGAATTCACAGTGTTTCCTTAAGAAATTTAATCCCCTCCTAGTACCCAAAGTTATGGATTATTTCCTCCCAGGATAGAACGAATTACACACTGGTGTAGCGGTACTTCAAACCCCAGTGTTTCAGCGAACACAAAATTCGGCAGCAAATCACACTTACGAATGCTTTGTTTGTAGTTTAAAACAATGCAGAACAAGGGAGGACAACTCAGAAGTCGAAGAGAAATTCTGAGAAGAAGGAATGCAAAGTATAGCCAACGTTGAGTCTTAACTGAATAGGAGAGGATTTCAAGTGTTTTTTCGGTGTGTGTTTTCTCTTCAACTGCTGCTCATATTTATAGCAGTCAGTTGAGAAAAATTCGCCCCCCTCCATGGTGGAACAAACACTAGGCTATCATGGAGGAAGCACTTAACATGGTGGAATGAACACTTGCTCATGGAGCACTAGGCGACTGTTAAGATAATACACGGATTGGAAAACATCCGTTACAAATACGTATCTGAAGCTGAACCGAATCCGAAGCCGTAGCCGTAGCCGTAGCTGTAGCCGAAGCCGAAGCCGAAGACGAGTCGAGCCGAGCGAGCGAGCGACGGCGACGGCGCGAGGCTTGCTTTCTTCCTAACTCTTTAAGAGCTACATGAAGTGCATTTGTATATAAACATACCAAAATTCTTATCCTCTATCAATGTGGGACAATATCTCATTAAAAAGAAGAGGGAAACTTAAAATTTTACTCAAAATTTTATTTTCCCTCCATTTCCCATTCACTCTCATTTAAGACTATTTCATCTTAAACAAAAACTCAACAATCCCCCACATGAATGGGGAATGGCTATATCACGAAAGTATGCATGAAAAACTTGTGTAATTCGCAAGCAAGGATTAGTTGCATCTGGATAAGTAGGTTTCCCTTTGAACTTTCCATAGTGAACTTATGTCAGATATACTCGGTCAATCGGTAGATTTGATATCTTTGAACCGTCGAACTTTAGTGTATATCTAGACAACCGTAAGTTACACAATCAACCATTAACCGTCTTTGGTTCTCATTGTTGTGTTCGTTTCAGCCATGAAAACCGCCTGGTTTCATAAGTGCGTAGAGAATTGGCCTTGCAGAATTCTCCTTGAAGCGGCTAACACTTCACACTTACATAGGTGATTCCTAAACGTGTCATCCTGTAGATACACTATTTGATATACCACGTATCAAATTTAGAAATCATTAAAAAGCCTTAATATTTTATCCTTGGTACTGAACATTGTCTCATCACGAGAATGGACCAAAATTTTTGTTGACAATGTTGAACCGTCATTAATGACTTTGTTTGATCTCCTTGAACCTAGATCTTGGGATCTCTAGTCTTCTAGGTAGAGTTACCGCCACAATAACTTGTTCTCAGCCCTAGTCTCATTCTCCTTGATGATTTCTCAACTACCTCTCTAGTTAGGACTTTTGTAAGTGGATCCGACACATTATCACTTGACTTTACATAGTCAATCGTGATAATTCCTCTAGAGAATAATTGCCTAACGGTTTTATGTCTTCGTCGTATATGACGAGATTTACCGTTATACATAACGCTCCCAGCCCTTCCAATTGCCGCTTGGCTATCACAATATATGCATATTGGTGCCAACGATTTGGGCCAAAATGGAATGTTTTCCAAGAAATTCCGGAGCCATTCAACTTCTTCACCCGCTTTATCTAAGGCTATGAACTCAGCCTCCATTATAGAGCGGGAAATACAGTTTGTTTGGACGATTTCCAAGATACCACTCCTCCACCAATAGTGAATATATATCCACTTGTGGACTTCAAATCAGTTGAACCGGTGATCCAATTTGCATCACAATATCCTTCAATCACCGCAGGATAGTTGCTGTAGTGCAAATCAAGGTTTTGGGTATGTTCTAAATATCACAAAACTCGTTTCATTGCCATCCAATGAGTTTGATCTGGATTGCTCGTGTATCGACTCAGTTTACTTATAGCACAAGCTATATCTGGTCGTTTACAATTCACTATGTACATTAAGTATTCAAATACACGAGCATAATCCAATTGTGATATGTTTTGGCCTTTGTTCTTTGCTAATGCAAGATTCAATTCAATTGGAGTCTTTGCAACTTTAAAGCCCAACTGCTTGAATTTTTCAAGTACTATCTTAATATAATGAGATTGGGACAATGCCAGACCTTGAGAAGTCTTTTAGATTTTAATCCCCAGAATTATATCCGTAACTCCCAAGTCCTTTATATCAAACTTGCTAGTTAGCATACGCTTAGTCGCATTTATGTTGGCAATGTCATTGCTCATTATTAGCATATCATCTACATATAGGAAAACAATGACTATGTGATTTGGAACATTTTTAATGTACACACATTTATCACATTCATTTATCTTAAACCTATTTGACAATATTATTTGGTCAAATTTCGCATGCCATTGTTTGGGTGTTTGTTTTAGTCCGTAGAGGGACTTAACAAGTCTACATAACTTCTTTTCTTTACCTGGAACCACAAACCCTTCAGGTTGTTCCATGTATATTTCTTTCTCCAAATCTCCATTTAAGAAGGTTGTCTTTACGTCCATTTGATGAATTTCAAGACCATAAACTGCAGCTAAAGCTACTAGCATTCGTATGGACGTAATTCTCGTCACTGGAGAGTATGTATCAAAGTAGTAAAGACCTTCTCGCTGTCTATACCCTTTGACAACAAGTCTTGCCTTAAATTTATCAATAGTGCCATCATCTTTTATTTTTCTTTTAAAAATCCATTTACAATCCAAAGGTTTATTTCCAGGAGGAAGATCAACCAATTCCCATGTATGGTTGTTTAATATGGATTCTATTTCACTATTGACTGCCTCTTTCCAGAATAATGATTCCGAAGAAGACATAGCTTCTTTAAATGTTCGAGGCTCATTTTCCAATAAGAAAGCCACAAAATCTGATCCAAACGAAGTAGACGTTCTTTGACGTTTACTACATCTTGGATTCTCCTGATTAAATGTACTTTCTTTTGTTTCTTCCCGAGGTCGTTTAGATCCTTCACCAATTGACTTGCATTCCTTTTTATACGGATTTATATTTTTAAAGAACTCAGCATTATCTGATTCTATAACCGTATTATTATGAATGTCGAGATTTTCTGATTTATGAACCAGAAATCGATATGCTTTACTATTGGTCGCATATCCTATGAAAACACAATCAACAGTTTTTGGTCCTATTTTAACCCTCTTGGGTTGATGAATTTTCACTTTTTCCAAACACCCCCACACTTTCAAATAATTCAAGTTGGGCTTCCTTCCTTTCCATTTTTTCATATGGAATGGATTGTGTTTTGCTATGGAGTACTCGATTTAGTATTCGGCTAGCCGTAAGAACGGCTTCCCCCCACAAGTTCTGTGGCAATCCAGAACTTATCAGTAATGTGTTCATCATCTCCTTTATTGAACGATTCTTTCTTTCTGCAATCCCATTAGATTGGGGCGTGTAAGGGGCCGTTGTTTGACGAATAATTCCATATTCTAAACATATTTATTCAAAAGGAGATTCATATTCTCCACCTCTATCACTTCTTATCATTTTGATTTTCTTGTTAAGTTGAGTTTCAACTTCATTTTTGTATTGCTTGAATGCATCTATTGCTTCATCTTTACTATTAAGTAAGTAAACATAGCAATATCGAGTACTGTCGTCAATAAAAGTTATGAAATACTTCTTTCCACCGCGAGATGGTATTGACTTCATGTCACAAATATCTGTGTGAATTAAGTCTAAAGGATTTGAATTCCTTTCAACCAACTTATAAGGAAATTTAACAAACTTAGATTCCACACATATTTGGCATTTTGATTTTTCGCATTCAAACTTAGGCAATACTTCCAAGTTCATCATTTTCCGCAAGATTTTATAATTGACATGACCCAAACATTCATGCCATAAATTATTTGACTCAAGTAAGTAAGACGAAGCTGAAATTTTATTATTATTTTCAATAATCATTACATTCAGCTTGAAAAGGCCCTCGGTAAGGTAACCTTTTCCTAAAAATATATCATTCTTACTTATTACAACCTTGTCGGATACAAAAACGCACTTGAAACCGTGCTTTACAAGAAGTCTAGCAGAGACTAAATTCTTCCTAATCTCAGGAACATGAAGGACGTTGTTCAAAGTTACCACTTTGCTGGAAGTCATTTTCAGAAATATCTTCCCACATCCTTCAATCATGGCCGTTGCAACATTTCCCATGAAAAGCGTCTATTTGGGTCCAGCAGAAGCATATGTAGAAAATGCTTCTCTCACAGCACAAACATGGCGGGTGTCTCCAGAATCAATCCACCATTCCTTAAGATTGCCCACCAAGTTGCATTCAGAAAGCATGGCACATAAGTCATCAATAACATCATATTTTTCTACCATGTTTGCTTGACCCCTTTTCTTGTCTTTCATTTGAGCACAACACTCCGTAGATTTATGTCCGATTTTTCCACAGTTGTAGCAGTTTTTACTGAACCGCATCTTGCTTGGGTTGTATTTCGAATCAGAAGTCTTCTTCCTCTTTTTGTTATCTTCAACAATATTTGCTCCCATTATTGTTGAATTTCCATGGCCTCTCCTTTCAACAGCTTTATTGTCCTCTTCGATTCTTAATCGAACAATGAGATCTTCAAGGGACATCTCCTTTCGTTTGTGTTTCAAATAATTTTTGAAGTCCTTCCACAATGGAGGCAACTTCTCAATTATTGCTGCTACTTGGAATGCTTCATTGATGACAAGACCTTCAATGAAAATTCCGTTAGTAAAAATACTAATCTTTTTACTTTCAACATCGGTATTTATTTGAAACATACCTTCAACAAGTAGATCATGAATAATCACTTGCAATTCCTGGACTAGGCTAATAACAGACTTGCTATCTACCATTTTGTAGTCCAAAAATTTTGTGGTAATGAATTTCTTCATCCCGGCATCTTCAGTTTTGTACTTCTTTTCAAGCGCATTCCATAATTCTTTTGACGTCTCCACGCCACTGTATACATTATACAGATTATCATCCAGTCGCTAAGAATATAATTCTTGCACAAAAAGTCAGAATGCTTCCACACCTCAGTCACGAGAAAGCTTTCATTCTCTGGAGTTTCATCGGGCAGATCAGGAACATCTTCCTTGATGAACTTATGTAGACATAACATAGTCAAGTAGAAGAATATCTTCTGCTTGCAGCGCTTGAAATCAATCCCGAAAAGTTTTCCGGGTTTTTCTGCCGGTGCCAACGTTGGTGTTCGGCTTGTCGATGCGTTGACAGTCACCGTCGGAACATGGCTTGTAGATGCGTTGACAGTCACCATCGGAACAGCTTGGTTTCCGCGTTCATTTGCCATTTTTTCTGTAAAAAATGTCACAAACAAACGTTTAACTAACGTTTTAAACTGGAGTTACAAAATCACGTAGATTTTAATCTCCAACAAAATGCCACGAAGGCTTTACTCTCCAAAACGGGAGTACACAAAACCACAAAGGTTTTAGTTTCCAGAATAATAAGGATAACACAAATACAGAAATAAAAATTATTAAATTCTTTAAGCTTGTTGGTTCCTTGGTTTATTATCCTGTATTTGTAAATAATAATTCTGGAAAATAAAAACGTTAGCGTATAAATGTAAATATAAATGAGACAGTAATTAATTCGAGCCCACTGAATTCACAGTGTTTCCTTAAGGAATTTAATCCCCTCCTAGTACCCAAGGTTATGGATTATTTCCTCCCAGGATAGAACGAATTACACACTGGTGTAGCGGTACTTCAAACCCCAGTGTTTCAGCGAACACAAAGTTCGGCAGCAAATCATACTTACGAATGCTTTGTTTGTAGTTTAAAATAATGCAGAACAAGGGAGGACAACTCAGAAGTCGAAGGGAAATTCTGAGAGGAAGAAATGCAAAGTATAGTCAACGTTGAGTCTTAACTGAATAGGAGAGGATTTCAAGTGTTTTTTCGGTGTGTGTTTTCTCTTCAACGGTTGCTCATATTTATAGCTGTCAGTTGAAAGAAATCCGCCCTCCTCCATGGTAGAACAAATACTAGGCTATCATGGGGGAATCACTTAACATGGTGGAATGAACAATTGCGCATGGAGCATTAGGCGGCTGTTAAGATAATATACGGATTGGAAAATAACCGCTACAAATGCGAATTATATCACATTAATATTTACTATTAATAAATAAATTTGGTTCAAAAAATTAATCAATCGATCATTTGACCAAATTCGAAGCCGAGTGATGTTGTGATCAACTAGCTCGTTCTCTCAAGTAATGTATGTGAGAAACTCTAACAAGCTAAGGTCGAGTGATGTGTTGTGATTTGCAAGGCAAAAGATAAAGTTGAAGGTCATCTGACGAGCAAATAGCGACCGCCGAAATGTTATTCGGATTCTGGACTTAATGCAATAGTCAAAATAGATATAATATCTTTTCAAGAACAAATAAAAGAGGTAATCCATATGAGAAACAAACAGGAACCATAGTCAGGAAGAAATTTAAACTATATTAAAAGAAGGCAAGAATACTTGAGAGTTAACACATATATTCTGTTGAATAATGATAATTTACGGTGACTTCCATTCTCCTACTTTACATTCCTGCTATAGTACTAATATTTTTTTTGGGTCCTAATTTGTCTAATATTCATTTTGTTAGCATAATTTTTAAGTATTTTTTATTGAGCTATAGACAATGTATGACTGTTCCATAAATATAAAAGTTGGGTCATTGGAGTGGCTGCAAGCGAAAATCCAAATAATCCAATGAAGTTCAGTATTTTTGTAGTATCAATGGAAGAAAATGAAGAATGAAATATTGACGGAGTACTAATCATGATGTCTCTGATGTCACGGGCCGCTATCTTAACGGGCTGTACCTATGTCAGGAACCTTCTACACGTTAATCAAGTCCAAACAATTAATGGGCTTCTTTTATGGCTACCTATTGAACCACGGAACCAATGATGGGGTAACGTACACAAATCTTGCCACATGGAGTTTAACAAGTACTGCCCACTCTTGTTCCATCGACAATATTTTTAAGGGGAAAAAATACATGTAGACAAAATTTAAGAATTTTTTTCAAAAATCTAGCAGCAATGGGTTTTTAACTAATATAGCAGCTAAATAAATACATATTTTATCTGACGGCTATAACATGGATCAATAATTACGATTTAAGAAAAATATTCAAAGAATTTCATTCCTAAAAAAGCGCCAAAGTGATTCGGTTTTCTAAGGAGGAGGAATGGTCCTAAAACTAAGCAAATATGACTAGAAACTTATGGAAGGATAATTTCCATCCAAAAATAACTCCTTCCTCCCTTTAGGCATAGTATACCCTTTTTCGAGCGAAAATCTTATCATAAAAAGAATTTTATTCAATAAAATTATTTAATATTATTGCAGTATATTATATTTTAAAATTTATTTACCGTATATTTATACATAAGGAATAGCAATGGTACATAAGCATAATATTAAATTTGTTAGTATTTATACAGTTAATGTATATTCAATAATAAATAACATATACCTCATACATACAATTATATATTTTATATGTCAAATATACATAAAATATATTCAGATTTTGTTAAATATACATAGATTATACATCAAAAATATATAACAAATACACCGAATATATACAAAATAATATATTTTTAATAATTATACATCGAATATGTACTATATAACTAAAAAGATATGCACGTAATATGTATTTTATTTTTTTTAGAAAATAACAAAAATGTGATTTTAAGAGCAACTATTTATTTGGAAAAAAAAAAATCATAAACAAACGGTAGGTTTAGAAAAGTTCAAATTAACGATGAGAGAGAATTGTGGATAGATTAATTTGGCTCAAAACTAATCCCTTAAGCTGTGGGTTAATGTTAAAATGTTTAAGAAATTGATGGTCATTAAATAAGGTAAGGAATCTTTGAAAATGCTATAACTATAAATTGAATGTACTTTTTTTGAATAAAAAAAGTACTATTATGTATAAATATTTTTTTGATAAGAGTCCTACCATGTAAAAATCTCTATTTTTAAAATTTTTAACTTAGAAGTTTTGCCCAAGAGGCAAGCGAGAGGGAGAGGAGGTTAAAGTTAAAGAACGCCCTAAAATATATCATATTTCTATAATTTTTTTGCCAATGATGACCGATTACGTGGATTGACAAAATTTTGGTGGACCTTTTTATAACGTTCTGATCGGTCGTTTTGAGCAAGTACGTCTAGCTTGGCAGTTTGAGGTCACGAGTAGCTTCACATAGTGTATTATGACTTGCGTGCATGATCGGCTTTAATTTTTGAATGATTCGGAATTGATTTTGAAGGAGGACTCCCACTTGAGAAGCTTGAAGTTGAACAAGTTGACCAAGTTTTACTTTTGAGTATATGACCTCGGATCGGAGTTTTATGGTATGGATAGGTCCGGATGGTAATTTTGGACTTGGGCATATGAACAGAATTGCATTGGATGTTTCTAGACGGGTTCAACATCATTTGGCGGAATTTGGCAATTTAAAGGTTTGGAATTTTCCTAATTTTGACCATGATTTGACATTAAAGCTATCGAGTTCGGATGTTGGTTTCACGACTTGGAATTGGTCTGTTTTGTCATTTAAAACTTGCTTGCAAAATTTGGTGTCATTCGGAGTTGGTTTGATGTGGTTCGGATGCTTGATTGCAATTCTAGAAGTTCTTGAAGTTCATTTTGATTTTCATGCATTTTAGCGTCCGATTCGCGATTTTGGATGTTATTTTGGTATTTAATCGCGCAAGAAAATTTGTATGATATTTTTAGACTTGTTTGAGTATTTGGTTTGGAGCACCTGGTGCTCGGTTGAGTTTCAGACGCGTTTCGGGGAAGAAGGTTCAGATTTGTGAGGTTTTTCATCACATTTGCGATGTTGGGCTGCTGGGAGGGTATTAACTTTTGCAAGGAAATGATCCCCTATCGTGAAGATTGAAGAGCTTCCATTTGCGAACTATGGATTGCATTTGCGAACTCTGGATTGCATTTGCGATGAAGGCCTGGACTGGGGAAGAGTCATTTTTGCGAGTAACTGATCACTTTAGCGAAAAGAACAGTGTTCGCATTTGCGACATTTTTGTCGCTTTTGCGAAGGGATCAGAATTGTTCAAGCTTCGTTTTTGTAGAAGGATTCTTCGCTTTTGTGAGGGTCCGCAATTGCGAATCTCATATCGCAAATACAACATCTGCAACTTGTTTATAGCTGAGTATTCCGAGACTTAGCTTTAGTATCATATTTTGAACCCTAGACTCGGTTGGAGGCAATTTTGTGTAGAGATTTTTATACCAAACTATTGTATAAGTTATTTTAATCAATTTTCAATTACATTTTATGATTATATATTAGATTTAACTTCAAAGTCATGGGTATCTAAGAGGAAATTTGGGGATTTTTGTCAAAGATTTGAAAAATAAAATTTTGAGATTTGAGAGTCGAATTGGACTCGAATTTTAAAATAAAATACATATATGGACTCGTGCGATTATGGATAGTCAAGACCTACCCTTGGACCCGGATTTTGACTGGGAGGGCCCAGAGTTAACTTTTGTTAACTTTTTGAAAATTTTAAAAAGATGATAGCTTTATTAATTAAAACTATTTTCTCTTGCATTGTTTGATGTATTTAATTCTTTGGATAGATTGAATCGAGCGGAGGTGAATTTGTAAAAAAAAACTAATTTGAGTGTTGATTTTACCAAATTGAGGTAAGTATCTTGCTTAACTTTGTGTGGAGAAAACTATCCCTTAGGTTTTGGGTTGATGGTACTATTTGATTGATTTGGAAGGCATGATACGAGGTGACGAGTGTATACACGGGCTTATATGTGGTATTTAACATGTTTAGACTATTAGGCTTCTTTCATGCATTTAATTGAAATTATCGTTTCATGTTATATCTTTTGTTGCTAGGATTGCCCTTACGTGCTCTACTTGAAGTTGTTAGTACATGTTCTATCTTTCATTTACCAAGTGCACCCTTATATGTTTTTAATTATTAATTTCATTACTTGTTAAATATATGTCTTGTCTGTCACATGCCTTCATTGTTAATTGATTCTCGAAAATTGTGTCTTGTTTATGAATTTTCATTTCTTGCTATTTGATTCTGTGAGTTATCGCGTAACTTCTTCATCCGTTGTGATTTCTTGGTGTAGCTCCGTTATTGCATTAATTTTGTGATATGTCGCAGTTAGTTGTAACTTATTTGCTTAATTCATATTGCTTGGGAGTGGGTTGCATGCTGCAATGGTATTGATAATGATGATATGGTAGAATAAGGGAGGATTATGATATGATAAATGGTGATACACTGGGATCGGGTTGCGTGCCATAAGGAATGGTATACGTGATATTTGATATTGATTAATAATATTATGGTGGAATAAGGGAGGATTATGATATTGATAAATGATGATACGGTAGGATCATGTTGCATGCCTCAACAGATTATGTGTGCCGTACTTGTTATTATTGGTGTTGTGTCTTTCGTGAGTCATGCACCCTACGTGAACCGTTGTACTACTTCAATGTGAAAATCTGTGCTCTTGTGGTTACGTGGTGAATTTATTTTCAAGATGAATTTACTGCGACATCATTATCTCATACTCTATTGAGTTGTTGGTAACATAATAGTTTAAAATGAAAGAATTAAGAGCATGCTTACCTTATGTGAATCTTAAGTTAAAACTTATCATTTTATTCGGTACTTTACTATTCTTAATAGTTTTCATATTTTAATTTAATTGATTTCTCGAATCAAACTCTTTATCCTATCAAACGTTTTCACTTTACTTAAAAGTCGTTATTATGTTGTATTTTAACAAATTCTATATTTAATTCGGTGACTTATCAGACACTTTGTTTTATTTGTAAATGATATATTTCTTTACCCAAATGACTCCTAAATTGTATTGACACCATATCTTGTATAAATTGTACCTTATTTCATTGTATTTGGTTACTAAATAAAACTCATTTTCTCATTTGATTCTCTATTTTATTCAAAATTATTATTATACCTTATTATATAAACAAATCCCTTGAACATTTTAATTAGCATTCGACACTGATAATATATGTACATGATAGCACACGGACTTTACCGTGTGAATGTGCTTTGGAAAATATGAGCACGATGTGACATACGTGTAAGATTTGGAAGTACTGACTTATGATTTGAGATTACGCGGAGTGGTACCTCGAGTAATTCTTGTTGTAATTCGTGCATGAGGGATGATTTGATTGATTGAGTTGTCATCGGTTCTCCTTACTTAAATTTATTCATATTGCATTTGTATTCTAACTGTGTTGTTGCTTTATTACCTGGTTGATTCTTGTTGCCATTCATGCTTCTATTATCTTCATTGATGATTGTAAATTTGTGATGTTCTTTCCATTATTAGCTTTATGTTATATCATGCACGGATTTACATATCTGGTACGTATCTTGACTTAGCATCACCACTACCTACCAAGGTTAGGCTTGACACCACTACCTACCAAGGTTAGGCTTGACACTTATTGGGTACCGTTGTGGTGTACCCATGCTGCGCTTATACACATTTTTGTGTAGATCCAAGTACTTCTAATCGAGTTGGTTTAAAGACTTATATCTACGCAGTTGGAGACTTCAAGGTATATCTAGTCGACATTCGCAGGCCCCGAGTCACCTTCTGTAATATTTTATTTCCACTATCTTTTATTGTTCCGGGACAGTGATCTACTTGTTATTTCTAGTTACTCTTAGAAAAGCTTATGACTTGTACCACTGATTTTGGGATTGTATGATCAATATTGGCTTAGCTATGTTGTGTTAGTCATTATTTAATGTATGCAGCTAAGAAGTTAAACTTCGGTAATAATTAGCATATGTTAAGCTCACCTAGTCCTAGAGATTAGGTGTCATCACGACATCCTAAGGTGGAAAATTTGGGGTCATGACAAGTTGGTATTAGAGCTTTGGGTTTATAGGTACTATGAGTCATAAGTAAGTTTAGTAGAGTCTTGTGGATCGGTGTGAAGAGGTCTGTACTTATCTTCGAAAGGCTACAAAACTATTAGAAAATTTTACTTCTTTCATTCATTATAGTGCAACATTAATTCGGCTTGAAGCATATTTAATATTTTTTTACACCCACTCATGTATGATATTACGCACTCGGTATCATCTATGCGCCGATAGTTCGTGATTGTTGTGGATGGGCTACGAGGGAGCCATAGATGCTCAAATATTGTCTCAACGTGTCGTCAGACTGTGCATGTGGATGTATTGAGAGATCAGTCAGTTGTTCACGTAAGGGTGCAGTAGGTTTTGGCATCTGGATCGTCGGATGTTATGTCCCATGACTTCGTGCCAAGTGGGGTAGTTCACTATCGACGATCAGATTGCAGAGTCATGCGTTATATCAATTTTGTCCTGAGATGTACATGAGGTATTGGTGGGTTTCTTCGAGATTTGTATATGATTGAGATATGAGATTGACATATAATAATGCTGGGACTTGCAATATTTCTGCATCATTAATAATTCTAAATTTTAGTATTATAGAGGTTAGGGTAGCAACTTCTGATTCACAGAAGGTCTCTTCAGTGTGGGTATCTCGGTTGTAGCATTATGGGGTGCTCCATAGGGAATGAAGTGGTTTATGAGCTTCTAGTCTACGTGGTTCATGCTAGGATCTTCTACTTTAATCTTTGGTTTTGGGATCGTTGTGTACTGACAGGGAGAAGTGGTACCCTAAAGAAAAGTCGAGGAGGAACTGAAGGAATGGGTCCGCTCGATGGTGTTTAGTCAGCATAATAATAAAGGTAATTGGTCCGTTTTGGGCGGTAATTGTCTACAGGTGTTTGTGGCAGTATTCTTTTGTTGGACAGTTTATGTGACTTGGTTGAGTTGGGAAGATTCAGTCCTAATGGCTTAGTTATGTGAGGGCGGGTCTCCGAGAGTTCTTGTTGGTGTTTACGTCTTCAGCCTGCTGTCTTCTACTAGCATAAGGAATATGTTGAGTATTATGTTTTTCTCCTGGATGGATATCAGAAGTTAAGAGAATGTTGGCACTATTGGACGTCGTATGTGAAGAGCGTGCTTTTTAGGAGGGCACCTTGTGGTTTGGTTTCCAAATGCTTGACTTGTGGTACAGCGATTTTCGGGTTTTAGGGCTTCTAAAGTTTAGGTTTTATTGCATATGGAAGATCTATATGGTATTTTCCGTAAATGATGGAGTATGAGTGATGTATCAGCCATTTGAATAGCATAGTTGAGATTAAGTACGGAAATTTTGGTATTCATGAGGTTCCGGGATTGGATGTTCTCGTAGGAAGACTATCCCTTGATTGCAGATTATGAATAAATGTTGATAATATAATAACTAATTATGTATGTTATGGATAGGTTGCTATAGACTTTTTGGAAGGTTATTTACCTATTTGGGAATGATCGAAATTGGTTTGGGGGCTACTTGAAAGCCAATGAGAATGTGTATTCTATATCAGATCAGGTTTGGTTATGTCACAACCCAAATCGATGGGCCATGACGAGTGCCTGAGTCCTACATGTCAAACACCCCTAAGCATACATCTAAGATATAAACAGGGAATAAGGGTAGGTCATGCATTACATCTGCCAGTAAACTACTGAATCGTGTGAATAATGCGTGTGAGAAAACATGCCCATATATGTAGACAGTCATATATAATTGGATAGTATGTGGTCTAGTCGGCATATAAAATTATATATCCAAATAGAAGCCGACTAGACCACATACTATCCAATTATATATGACTGTCTACATACCTCTAATAGTGTATAACTGTATAAAGGATGGGACGGTTCCCCGTCATACCCATATATGTATACAAAAATATCATACCAAACCCAATAGCAGCTTCAGATCAAATGGAGTGCACCAACTCTCGCTGAGCAAGGATCCTAAGAAGGGGGCCGTCATCCTGTCTAATTGCACATGCGGGAATGAAATGCAGGCCCCCTGGCAATAGGTGCGTCAGTAGAATAATGTACCGATTAGGTAAGGCATAAAATCAGTAGATAAAAGACATGAAAGAAATATGGACTAAATGACTCAACTTGTAAGTCCAAATAAGTCTGTGAATCATGAAATATTTTAATGTCATGCATATGTGTAAATGTCATATCATGCATAGGTGATGCATAGCATCATCAAGCCTCTGAGGGCATCCTATCATATCATCTCGTCCTCAGTTGGAGAAATCATCAATGTATACTAACTGATCAGGTGGTAGTGTGTATATAACGTTGTAACCTTTCCCCATACCCCATATACATATAATATACGCGTATATAATACCATCTAGTCATGGGTCAATATATATGTATAAATGGATTCAATGCATATTGAAGTAGGTCAATAAGATCTCTCGGAATATAATAAGATCAATATGTCGTCGGTTAATATCATGAAATAAACTTTATCAACTTTGTATTTTCTAAGATCCGTGAACATGCGATATAATAATAGGACATATGGGGAATCAAGAACAAGGCAACTATAGTACTTCTAAGAATAGATTCATTTGTGAAAGTTGCGTGTGTGCTCGTTTCATTGTATCATATGGATCATGCCAAAAGGAAATAAGGGATAGCCTTAACATACCTTATAGAAATCTGTCTAACAAAAATGCTAAACTCAGCTCAATGCACCTTAATATACTACAACGACAGTGAAGCTATTGTCAAGCTATGAATGACTCTCTCATTTATATAATGAAAGTAACTTAATTTGTAACGAAATGGGCAACATTTTTCATAATTTACTGCTTCCTCAAGCCTACTATAGGCGAGACAACAAAACAATATAATCAGCAACTCAAAAACGACCTAACTACAATTCTGGACCTTTAATACAACATAAAACCCAAATATACCATAACACACCCAATCAACTAGTTATCAGTTAGCCTGAAATCGCAACGACGAACAACCAGCCTACTAACCTACCACATGTGGCATTTCTCCATGCCATTTATCCTTCCAAACTCCATAAATTACCAGCAAAAGAGGCCAATATGAGTGGATTACAAAACAGTCCACTACAAGTGAAATAAATCGAACTCACTGCATCCGATCACCGTCCCGTGAGTTCAAACTATTAAGAAAGGAATTTATCAATATTCCTTGATATTTAAAAATCTTAGATATAGCAAGTAGGTATTTTTTTACCATTAAGTACCTTCCAAAACTCAAATTACAAAGAAAAAAAGAGGCGGTATAATTATAGTTACGTCATAGCAATTGTTTTAATGTTATCGCTTCTTGATTTTGTACCCAAGATGCTAATCTTTTTTGAAACCCTTGTAGAAAGATTAAGGATAAGTTTATGTCTTCTCTGTTGTGGTCTATGGGAAAATGAAGAAAAAAGAAAACTTATATATATATATATCCAATTTTGAAAAGTCAAAGAGGTCCTAACTTGGCACCCTAGCATTGGCCCATCTTCAGACGCTTATATCTTTTTTCCAGACATATTATGAATAAACATTCAAGAGTGTTGCAAACTACATTCCAAGACCTTCAACTTGGTATATAATATTTCCCAAAAAGACCTCATATAGCATACAAAATGTACTGCTCAAAAAGCTTCGTTACAAGGCAAATCCTTAGTCGATTTTCAACAACTTAAATTTTTGATTTTTTTCAAACATTATATTTTATATCCAAACATCATATATAGTCATATTATAACTTTACACTCACTTAAATCATTATTAATAGGTCTCATATTCATTATGCATCACCTTAGGACACACAGAGTGTAACATGTTACTCTTCGTTACAAGGCAAATCCTTTGTCAGTTTTTCCACAACTTAAATCTGATTATTTCCAAACTTTATATTTTATATCTAAACATAATATATAGTCATATTATAAGTTGATAGTCATTTAAATCATGATTAACAAGTCTCATATACGTCACCTAGGGACGCACATGGTATAACAGGTTACTCTTATAAAATTGATATCCTGGGTTTAGTATGGGGAAGAATGGATGTTATTCATGCCTAGTATGTGTTATCTTATTCTCTCTTATGCTACGATGGGTTGTGAAGTTATATGATTATTCGCACGCATGTTGTAATCCCGTTCAGGCCGTACGGTGATATGGGCAAGATGGCCCTCATGATGTTGATTTGGTCATTGTACCTTAGTTGTGCTTGCTTTCCCCCATATTGTATTATTTCTATTTATATTCCCACAGTTATAGTTATGTACGCTATCATGTTTGATGTTTGCATATATGTGATTAGTGAACCTGGGCATTTTGGCTCACAGGGTGTCCCTATGTGGATTGATATATTTGGGATGGGGTTACACGCCGTAATGGATGTTATGTGGGATACCCTTCCTTGTGCTTATTTCGTGTTTTATTTCCTCTTTGTGGGGTAAGTTGATGAAATTGTACTTTATTGTTATATATGTTATACTTGTAAGATAGTCTTTGTACCTTGCTTTCATTCTGTCTTTAGAAAATTTCCTTCTGAGTTATTTCCTATTTGGTGCATGGACTACGTTCTGTGAGAATCCATGCATTTTGGTGAGACTTGTCAGTAGGCTACTCGTATAGGCTGAGATGGGGTTTCTAGACATGAGATTTGCATAAACGTATTAGGATGAGGAGCGCTTGGAAGCATGGTGCTATATTTCAGAATTGGGAAATGGCCCTTGGTGAACGAGAGAGATTCTTGGCTTGTGATTTCATAGGTGGTTATGAGTTTCTATATGTTTATTTTATCATAGGCAGCATTGCGGAGGTCCGGAATGAGATTATATTCTATATGAAGTGTATTACCATTACCAAGATTGTTATTGGATAGCTATGGTGGTCGGAAGTTGTTGTTGCGGGCATCTAACTTGTGTGGAATATTAAGTGATTATAACTTGGGTTGCGGTTATGGCTCTATTCAACTTGTTCATTCTTATACAGTGTTTTGATGCGAGATCTGGGCAATATATGATTTTCAGATGTTTAAGAATTGGGTTCTGTCTAAAGGTTTATGGACTAAGGATGAAGTGAGATATTCAATTAAGTTTGTCACGATCCCAACCCCGGTCGTGATGGCGCCCAACACAATTGCTAGGCAAGCCCGACCATTTGAACACTCTCAACCCAAGTACGAAAACCCATTACCAGTTAATAGAGTTAATTTAGCAGTTTACAAGATTCCCAACCGGATAATAAATAGAAGCAGTACGGAAAAACCATAACAACTATCAAAGACAACTCCCAACAGATCTGGGGTCACGGGTCTAGAGCCTCTAAATACAACTGAGTATCAAATCTACACATAAAAGAGTGTAGAATGCGGGAAAAAAGGGATAAGGGGAGAAGTCGGGCCCTGCGTACGCCAGGCAGCTACCCCGACAACTCCGGGATAAATCTGTGAGCAACCAATAACTCTACTGAGCCTCCGGGGCACCTGTATCTGCACACATGGTGCAGGGAGTAAAGCGAGTACTCCAAGTCAGTGAGTAATAAACATATATAATGATTGAAGATAAGAAATCACGAAATATAATAATGTAAAGCTATAACTGGCAATCCAACACATTTAACGGTGAATAGCAGCAAATCAATGACAGGTAAAATAAATAAATATTAATGCAAGAATGCAATGCAATGCATATGACCGCTGCGGCGCGCAGCCCGATCCATTTGGGTACCCGCGCTCACTATGGGGGTTCAGACTCTGGAGGGGCTCCTACAGCCCAAGCGCAATATCAATATAACATCGCTGCGGCGTACAGCCCGATCCATACTCAGACCACGATATGCACGTAAGCCACTCGGGCAATATTAAAGTACTAGCTCTCAGCTCAAAACGTCAGAAAATGTAGTTTAAGTTTCAAATCTTAGAAATATGGCTGAACATTTAAAATAGTGTTTAAACTCCGGACTGAAATCATTTAACATGGCAACTAATATGGAAACAATGATAATAATCCCTAAAGGATTCTAATGATCGGCACAAAGCCTAAATATGTCCATAAAATCCAAGTAGGATGATTACCCAACAATTTCCAGTCATGAACACAGTATGAACATCACTCGGGACGAACTAAGTCACAATCCCCAATCACAAACGGCCCCGCACTCGTCATAGAGTACGTGTCTCGCCTCAATATAGCGTCACGATGCGATATTTCGGGGTTTCAAACCCTCAGGTCATCATCTACATCTACTACTCACCTCGAGCCGGCCACAAATCTAGCTCGATATGCCTTTTCCTCTCGAATCAACCTTCTCGCATGCCGAATCTGATCAAAACCACAAGGAATATGTTACAATAGGCTAATGGAACATAACCCAATCGAAAAGACTCGAAAAAAATCAAAAATCACGAAGTTGGCAAAACCCGAGCCCTGGGCCTACTCCTTGAAAAATTACAAAATTTACATCACCGGATTACTCGTCTCGCTACGAGTCTATACATATCAAATTTACCAAAATCGAAGTCCATTTGACCCTCCAAATTCCATTTTTAACTTATGATTTCTCAAGCCCTGACTTACCCCCTTTTTGATGAATTTCCACCAATTTAAATGCTAATTCTACCATAAACTTTAATAATTATGCCAAGGGACTTACCTCCAATCGATTCCCAGTCAAAACTCTCAAAAATACTCGCCCAAGGCTCTCAAGGTCGCTCAACAATGGTGGAAACTACCCCATACTCGCGGATGAAATATAACATTTAAACCCTTCTGCCCAGTCGACTTTCGCTTCTGCGGCCTCGCTTCTGCTTATGCGGGACCGCTTCTGTGGCCAAAATCCCGCTTTTGCAGATTACCATTTAAAATCCAACTTCCGCCTTTGCGTTTCTAAATTTCGCTTCCGCGGACTACCAAAACCGCTTCTGCTGTTAACCGTCCGCTCCTGTGAACCCGCTGATGCGAACCTTCTTCCGCTTTTGCGGAAATACCTTACCAGACAACGGACCGCTTTTGCGACCTATAACCCGCTTCTGCGGAACCACTTCTTCGGTCCATTTCTGCAGAAGCGGAAATACCAGATACCAGCAATATGAACCTACAACAAACTTCAAAAACTCTCCGTTTAACAACCCGAACTCACCCCGAGGCCCCCGGGACCTCAACCAAAAACACCAACATATCCTAAAACCTCATTCAAACTTGTTCCAATCCTCAAAACACATCAAACAATGCTAAAACCATCAAATCACATCGGATTCAAGCCTAAGTTTCTTAAAAACTTCCGAATTACGCATTTGATCAAAAACCCGATCAAAACACCTCCGAATGACCTAAAATTTTGCACACATATCCAAAATCATCTAACGGAGCTACTGCAACTCTCAAAATTCCATTCCAACCCTCGGATCAAAATCTCACCTATCAACCGGAATTCGCCAAAGTACTAACTTCGCCAATTCAAGCCTAATTCTACACCGGACCTCCAAAATCACTTCCGATCACACTCCTAAGTCATAAATCACCTCCCGAAGCTAAACGAATCACCGGAATTCACATCCGAGCCCTCTAACTCATAAGTCAACGTCCAGTTGACTTTTTCCAAACCAAGCCTTCCTTAAAGAGACTAAGTATCTCATTTTCTATCAAAACCAATCCAATTCAACTCTAACACAACCGATGCCGATAATGAAACATGAAGAAGCAATAAATGGGGGAAATGGGGCAGTAACATATGAGACGACGGATCGGGTCTTCACATCCTCCCCAACTTAAACAAACGCTCGTCCTCGAGCAGGCCAAGAAACATACCTGAAGTCTCAAATAGGTGAGGATATCTGCTCCGCATCTCCTGCTCGGTCTCCCAGGTAGCCTCCTCCACGGGCCGACCTCTCCACTGCACTTTCACTGAAGCTATATCCTTCGATCTCAATCTCCGAACCTGACGACCCAAAATATCCACTGGCTCCACATCATAAGTCAAATCATCATCCAACTGAACCGTGCTGAAGTCTAACACATGAGACGGGTCCCCAACATACTTCCGGAGCATAGAAACATGGAATACCGGATGGACACCCGACAAGCTGGGTGGTAAAGCAAACATATATGCTACCTCCCCAATCCTCCTAAGTATCTCAAAAGGACCAATGAACTGCGGACTCAACTTTCCTTTCTTTCCAAATCTCATAATGCCCTTCTTAGGCGAAACCTTCTACAAGACCTTCTCGCTCACCATATAGGATACATCCCGAACCTTCCGGTCCGCATAACTCTTCTGATGCGATTGAGCTGTACGAAGTCTCTCCTGGATCACTTTCACCTTCTCTAAGGCATTCTGAACCAACTCTGTCCCCAATAGTCTAGCCTCGCCGGGCTCAAACCAACCAACCGGAGACCTACACCGTCTCCATATAAGGCCTCATACGGCGCCATCTGAATACTAGATTGATAGCTGTTGTTGTAAGCAAACTCTGCAAGTGGAAAGAACTCAACCCAAGAACCTCCAAAATCAATGACACAGGCACGCAACATGTCCTCCAATATCTGAATAATACACTCGGACTGCCTGTCCGTCTGAGGATGAAATGTTGTGCTCAGCTTCACCTGTGTACCCAACTCTCACTGAAATGTCCTCCAAAACTGGGTACCCCTATCTGAGATAATAGAAATTGGGACCCCATGCAACCGTACAATCTCCCGGATGAAAATCCCTACCGGCCGCTCCGAAGAATAGGTGGTACACACCAGAATAAAGTGAGCGGATTTGGTTAGCCGGTCCACAATCACCCAAATCGAATCAAACTTCCTCGAGGTACAAGGGAGACCACTCACAAAATCCATAGTAATCCTCTCCCACTTCCACTCTGGAATATCCATCCATTGAAATACACCACCGGGCCTCTGATGCTCATATTTGACCTGCTGACAGTTGAGAAACTGAGCTATATAACTCACAACATCTTTCTTCATTCTCCTCCACCAGTAATGCTGCCTCAAATCCTGATACATCTTCGCGGCACCTGGATGAATGGAATACCGTGAGCTGTGGGCCTCCTCTAATATCAACTCCCGAAGCGCATCCACATTGGGCACGCAAATCTGGACTTGCCCTCAACACACCATCATCATCAATAGTCATATCTCTAGCATCATCATGCTGGACCCTATCCTTAAGGACAAGCAAATGCGGATCATCATACTGGTGCTCTCTAATGCAGTAATACAAAGAGGATCGAGAAACCACACAAGGCAACACCCGACTAGGCTCCAAAATGTATAACCTCACCATCCGATTGGCCAAAGACTGAACATCGACTGCGAAGGGCCTCTCCCCAACTGGTATGTATGCCAAACTTCCCATACTCACCGCCTTCTGGCTCAAAGCATCAGCCACTACATTGGCCTTCCCCGGATGATACAAAATGGTAATATCATAGTCCTTGAGTAACTCAAGACACCTCCGCTGCCTCAAATTAAGATCCTTCTACTTGAACAGATGCTGAAGACAGCGATGATCAGTGAATACCTCACAAGATACGCCATATAAATAGTGCCTCCAAATCTTCAAAGCATGAACTATAGCAGCCAACTCCAAGTCATGTACAGGGTAGTTCTTCTCATGAGGCTTCAACCGACGAGAAGCATATGCAATAACTCTACCCTCCTACATCAATACACATCCGATCCCAACCCTTGAAGCATCACAATACATCGTGCAAGAACCTGAAGCTGATGGCAATACCAATACTAGAGTTGTGGTCAAAGCTGTATTGAGCTTCTGAAAACTCTCCTCGCACACATCTGACCATACAAATGGTGCATTCTTCTGCATCAAGTTGGTCAAGGGCGAAGCAATAGATGAAAAACCCTGAATGAACCAGCGATAATAACCTGCCAAACCGAGAAAACTCTGAATCTCCGTGGCTGAGGATGGTCTAGGCCAAGTCTACACCGCCTCTATGTTCTTCGGATCAACCTGAATACCATCACTGGACACCACGTGCCCCAGGAAAGCCATAGAACCAAGCAAGAACTCACACTTGGAGAACTTTGCTTAAAGTTTCTCCTCCCTCAGTCTCTGCAATACCACTCTCAAATGTTGTGCGTGCTCCTCCTGGCTACACGAGTATACCAGGATGTCACTAATAAACACAATCACAAATGAATCCAGATACGGCCGAAATGCATTGTTCATCAAGTGCATGAACGCGCTTGGGGCATTAGTCAGCCCGAAAGACATAACCAGAAACTCATAGAGCCCATATCTCGTCCTGAAAGCCGTCTTCATAATATCTGAATCCCTAATCTTCAGTTGGTGATAGCCTGAACGAAGATCAATCTTGGAGAATACCTTCTCCCCCTGAATCTGGTCAAACAAATCATCAATACGGGGTAGAGGATACTTGTTCTTCACTGTCACCTTGTTCAGCTGCCTGTAGTCAATGCATATTCTCATAGTGCCATCCTTCTTCTTCACAAATAGGACCGGTGCACCCTACGGTGACACACTAGGATGAATAAACCTCTTATCTTGGAGCTCCTGAAGTTGATCCTTTAGTTCTTTCAACTCTGATGGTGGCATACGATACGGAGGAATAGAGATGGGCTGAGTGCCCGGCACCAAATCAATACCAAAATGAATGTCCCTATCCGGTGGCATGCCCGGCAGGTCCGCTGGAAACACATATGGGAAATCCCTCACCACGGGAACAGAATCAAGACTAGGAGTCTCAGCTCCAACATCTATCACAAAAGCCAAATACGATAGACAACCCTTCCCAACCATTCGTTGGGCCTTTAGGAAGGAAATCACCCTACTAGGAACATAGTCAGTCGTACCGTGCCACTCAATCCTCGGAACACCCAGAATAGCCAATGTAACTGTCTTGGCATGACAGTCTAGAATAGCATGGCATGGAGATAGCTAGTCCATGCCTAGAATAACATCAAAATCTACCATGCTCAATAGCAACAAGTCAACTCGGGTCTCTAGACCCCTAATAATCACCAGACAAGATCGATATACATGATCTACAATAATAGTATCGCCCACCGGGGTAGATACATGCACAGGCAAAGCGATACAACCGCGGGTCATACCCAGATGATGGGCAAAATATGAGGACACATAAGAGTAGGTAGAACCGGGATCAAACAAGACAGAGGCATCCCTATGGCAGACTGAGATAATACCTGTGATAATAGCATCTGATGCAATGGCATCCCTTTTGTCTAGGAGAGCATAGAATCAAGCCTGGCCACCGCCAGATCAGTTTTCACCCCTAGGGCGGCCCCTAGTTGACTGGCCCCTACCTCTACTTGATTGGGAGGGTGCTGAAGTAGATGGAGTAAAAGATGAGGGTTGATCTCTTTACTGAGACCGACCACCACGAAGCCGAGGACACTGTCTCCTCGTATGGCCAAACTCACCGCACTCGAAGCAACTGCCTGGTACCGAAGAAGGGGACTGAAGGGAACCCTTCGCTGCTGAAGAACCCTAGGCTGAAGAGGCAGGAGTAGAGCTCTGTGCTGGGAGGGCACTAAGTGAAGACTGGCCCTGCTAGAATCCCTGATGACCACGGCCTGAATAAGCCCCACGTACTCTAGACGACCTGACTGAAGAGGCCTAAAGGAACGACCTCTGCCACGCTGGAACTGGTCCCTAGACGGAGCACCACTGAAGCTACCAGAACTTAGAGGCCTCTTGGCCTCCCTCTCCTCAGGCTCCCTACGGCAAACCGTCTCGATCTTTCGAGCCATGTCAACTACCTCCTCGAATGAGGCACCCATAACCCTCTCTCTGGTTATCAAAATACAAAGTGAATAGTTGAGGCCATCCACGAACCTCCTAATCCTCTCCCAATTTGTCGGGATCATCCAAGTAGCATGCCGAGCTAATTGAGTAAACCTCATCTCGTACTGGGTCACAGACATGTCCCCCTGAACTAACCACTCAAACTGACGATGCAACTCCTCTCTGCGAGACTGCGGGACGTACTTCTCCAGAAAGAGAGTAGAGAACTGCTGCCATGTGAGGGGCGCTGCTCCAACAGGCCTACACCTCTCAAACTCCTCCCACCAGGTAAATGCAGCCCATGAGAACTAGAAGGTAGTAAATGCCACCCCACTCGACTCTAAGATCCTTCCGGTGCGAAGCATACGCTGACACTTATCCAGAAAACCCCGGGCATCCTCGCCCTTGGCACCACTGAACGTCGAAGGTTGAAGTCTATCGAATCTCTCAAGACGACGCTGCTCATCATCTTGCATAGCTGGAACCACATAATCTGGAGCTGGTGCGACTGGTGCAATTGGAGCATCTGGTGCAACTGGCACAACTGGGGCTGCTCCCGGTGTCTGCAATCCCAGAACAACCTGCTCAGGTGTGCGAGCAGCGGGGGTCTAATGACCTCCCCCGGTCTGTGAGGTAGCTACTGCAGTAGTGGCCGAGTCTGCCTGAGCCAGGCCAGTGCAGACGGATAGTATCTGAGCCAAGGCCTCCTGGAGACCAGGAATCACAATGGGCACTGTCGGTGCCTGAACAGGTGCTGCTGGAGCATCTACAGCTGGAGGCTGGTCCTGAATCGGGGCAGCTGGTGGATCTGCAGGTGCTGCCCTCGCTGGTCTGCCTCGTACATGACCACCACAGCCTCTAGCGGGTGGTAATGTTGGTCGTCCGTCACGTTCGGTAGCACGGGTTCTCGCCATCTACGAGAGAATAAAATACAGAAGTTTAGTTCTCGGATCAACAAAGTCGCACGATAAGAATTTCAAGAATATGAAGTGTTTCCTAAAGGTTCTGCAGCCTCTCGAGGATAAACAAAGACGTCTCTGTACCGATCCGCGAGACTCTACTAAACCAGCTTATGACTCATGAGGCCTAGTAACCTAGGCTCTGATACCAACTTGTCATGACCCAAATCACGGTCATGATGGCACCCAACACAATTTCTAGGCAAGCCCTACCATTTGAACACTCTCAACCTAAGTACGAAAACCCATTACCAGTTAATAGAGTTAATTTAGCAGTTTACAAGATTCCCAACCAGATAATAAATAGAAGCAGTATGGAAAAACCATAACAACTATCAAAGACAACTCCCAACAGATCTGGGGTCACGAGTCTAGAGCCTCTAAATACAATTGAGTATCAAATCTACACATAAAAGAGTCTAGGATGCGGAAACAAAAGGGATAAGGGGAGAAGTCGGGTCCTGCGGACGCCAGGCAGCTACCTCTACAACTCCGGGATAAATCTGTGAGCAACCAATAACTCTACTGAGCCTCCGGGGCACCTGTATCTGCAAACATGGTGCAGAGAGTAAAGTGAGTACTCCAACTCAGTGAGTAATAAACATATATAATGACTGAAGATAAGAAATCACGAAATATTACAATGTAAAGCTATAAGTGGCAATCCAGCACATTTAACGGTGAATAGCAGCAAATCAATGACAAGTAAAACAAATAAATATCAATGCATGAATGCAATGCAATGCATATGACCGCTGTGGCGCGCAGCCCGATCCATTTAGGTACCCGTGCTCACTGTGGGGGTTCAGACTCCTGAAGGGCTCCTACAGACCAAGCGCAATATCAACATAACATCGCTACGGCGTGCAGCCCAAACCATACTCAGTCCAGGATATGCACGTAAGACACTCGGGCAATATTAAAGCACTAGCTCTCACCTTAAAAAGTCAAAAAATGTAGTTTAAGTTTCAAATCTTAGAAATATGGCCGAATATTTAAAAACAGTGTTTAAACTCAGGACTGAAATCATTTAACATGGCAACTAATATGGAAACAGTGATAATAATCCCTGAAGGATTCCAATGATCGGCACAAAGCACAAATATGTCCATAAAATCCAAGTAGGATGATTACCCAACAATTTCTAGTCAAGAACACAATATGAACATCACTCGGTACGAACTAAGTCACAATCCCCAATCACAAATGACCCCTCACTCGTCATAGAATACGTGTCTCGCCTCAATATAGCGTCACGATGCGATATTCCGGGGTTTCAAACCCTCAGGTCATCATCTACATCTATTACTCACCTCGAGCAGGCCATAAATCTAGCTCGCTATGCCTTTTCCTCTTGAATCAACCTCCTCGAATGCCGAATCCGATCAAAACCACAAGGAATATGTTACAATAGGCTAATGGAACGTAACCCAATTGAAAAGACTCAAAAAAAATATCAAAAATCACGAAGTTGGCAAAACCCGAGCCCCGGGCCCACTCCTCAAAATATTACTAAATTTACATCAACGGATTCCTCGTCTCTCCACAAGTCTATACATATCAAATTTACCAAAATCGGAGTCCATTTGACCCTCCAAACTCCATTTTTAACTTATGATTTCTCAAGCCCTAACTTACCCCCTTTTTTGATGAATTTCCACCAATTTACATGTTAATTCTACCATAAACTTGAATAATTAGGCCAAGGGACTTACTTCCAATTGATTCCCAGTCAAAACTCTAAAAAATAATCGCCCAAGGCTCTCAAGGTCGCTCAACAATGGTGGAAACTGCCCTATGCTCGCGGATGAAAAATAACATTTAAACCCTTCTGCCCGGTCGACTTTCGCTTCTGCGGTCCCGCTTCCACTTATGCGGGACCGTTTCTGCGGCTAAAATCCTTCTTTTTTGGATAACCATTAAAAATCCAACATCCGCATTTGCATCTCTAAATTCCGCTTTTGCGGACCACCTAAATCGCTTTTGCGGTTAACCATCCGCTCCTGCGGACCCGCTGATGCGAACCTTCTTCCGGTTTTACGGAACTACCTTACCAGATGATAGACCGCTTCTGCGACCTATAACCCACTTCTGCGGAACCTCTTCTGCGGTCCATTTTTGCAAAAGCGAAAATACCAGATACCAGCAATATGAACCTATAACAAACTTCAAAAACTCTTCGTTTAACCATCCGAACTCACCCCGAGGCCCCCGAGACCTCATCCAAAAACACCAACATATCCTAAAACCTCATTCAAACTTGTTCGAATCCTCAAAACACATCAAAAAACGCTAAAACCATCAAATCACATCGGATTCAAGCCTAAGTTTCTTAAAAACTTCCGAATTACGCATTCGATCAAAAACCCGACTAAAACACCTCTGAATGACCTGAAATTTTGTACATATATCCAAAATCACCTAACAGAGCTACTGCAACCCTCGGAATTTCATTCCGACCCTTGGATCAAAGTCTCACCTATCAAACAGAATTCGCCAAAGTACTAACTTCGCCAATTCAAGCCTAATTCTACAGCGGACCTCAAAAATCACTTCCGATCACACTCCTAAGTCAAAAATCACCTCCCGAAGCTAACCGAATCACCAAAATTTACATCCAAACCCTCTTACTCATAAGTCAACATCCGATTGACTTTTTCAAACCAAGCCTTCCTTAAAGAGACTAAGTGTCTCATTTCCTATCAAAACCAATCCAATTCAAATCTAACGCAACCGATGCCGATAATGAAATATGAAGAAGTAATAAATGGGGGAAACGGGACAGTAACACATGAGACAACGGGTCGGGTCGTCACAAAGTTGTGTTGCCAGGACTACATGGATTGGAGTGACGTGGAATCACCCACCGAGTGTACGCATGAAGAGCTCATGCATTGATTTGATAGCTTTGGAATGACTCTTGTCACATTCGAGTATGAACATATATTTAAGTGGGGGAGGATGTAACGACCCTACCAATTGTTTTGAGCAATTGCATCCAGTTTGGTAGTTTGAGGTATAACATGTAGCTTCACATAGTATATATGACTTGCGTGCATGGTCGATATTGGTTTTTGAATGATTCACAATTGATTTTGAAGGAGGACTCCTACTTGAGAAGTTTGAAGTTAAAAGAGTTGACAAGTTTGACTTTTGAGTATTTGATCTCAGACAAGAGTTTTCATGGTGCTGGTAGGTCCGGATGGTGATTTTGGACTTAAGCGTATGCCCGGATTTTATTTTGGATATTTCTAGAAGGTTTCGGCACCATTTGGCGAAAGTTTGCAATTTAAAAGTTTGGAATTATTCTAAGTTTGACCATGGTTTGAAATTAGGGCTATTGAGTTCAAATTTTGATTTCGTGGCTTGAAATAGGTTTGTTTCATCATTTGAAACTTACATGCATTTGGTGTTATTCGGAGTTGGATTGATATGGTTCGGACGCTTGATTGTAATTCTAGAAGTTCTTGAAGTTCATTGTATTTTCATGCATTTTGGGGTCCGATTTGCGATACTTGATGTTATTTTGGTGTTTGATCGCATGAGTGAATTCGTATGATTTTGTTAGAGATGTGTGAATATTTGGTTTGGAGCCTTGAGGGCTCGGATGAGTTTTAGATGCATTTCTGAGTATTTGGAAAAAGGTTCAAAGTTGCTAGTGTTTTTGATCTCACAATTGCGAGGTTTTTATCACATTTATGATGTTGGGCTGCTAAGGAGGGAACTCACTTTTTCGAGGAAATGATGGCTTTTGTGAAGCTTCTAGGACTCGCATTTGTGAACTCTGGATCAAATTTACGATGAAGGCATGGGCTGGGGAAGAGTCGTTTTTATGATCAACTGGTCATTTTTTGCAAAAGACTAATGTTCGCATTTGCGACATTTTTGTCATTTTTGCGAAGGGATCAGAATTGTTCAAGCTTCACTTTTTCAAAGTATTCTTCATTTTTGTGAGGGTCCGCAATCGCGAACCTCATGTCCTAAATGTGACATCTGGAGCTTGTTTATAGATGAGTATTCCCAGACTTAGCTTCATTTTATCATATTTTGAATCCTAAACTCGGCGAGAGACAATTTTGTGGAAAGATTTTCATACCAAACTATTAGGTAAGTGATTTTAATCAATTTTCAATTATATTTCATGATTATATGTTATACTTGACATCAAATTTAGGAATCTAAGAGGAAATTTGGGGATTTTTGTCAATATTTTGAAAAATAAAAATTTGAGATTTGAGAGTTGAATGGAATCGAATTTGAAAATAAAATACATATATGAACTCGTGGGATTATGGATAGTCAAGACTTTCGATTGGGCGAGTTTGCAGTTGATTTTTTGAAAATTGTATAAAGATCATAGCTTTGTTAATTGAAATTATTTTTTCCTGCATTGTTTGATATATTTAAGTCGTCTTCGGCTAGATTTAGCTGAGCGGAGGTGAATTTATAAAGAAAAAGCTAATTTGAGTATTGATTTGGCTAAATTGAGGTAAGTATCTTGCCTGACTTTGTGTGTGTGGAAGAAGCGTACATGAGGTGATGAATATGTACATGGGCTTATATGCGGTATTTGACTGGTTTAGACTATAAGGCTTCTTTCATACATTTAATTAAAATTATCGTTTCATGTTATATCTTTGTTGCTAGGCTTGCCTTTACGTGCTCTACTTGAAGTTGTTACTACATGTTTTGTCTTTCATTTGCTAAGTGCACCCTTATATATTTTTAATTGTTAATTGCAATTACTTATTGAATACATGCCTTGTCTGTCACATGCCTTCATTGTTAATTGGTTCTCGAAAATTATGTCTCGGTTTATGAATTGTCATTTTTTGCTTTTCATTTTGTGAGTTATCATGTAAGTTCTTCATCTGTTGTGACTTTTTTGTGTAGCTTCATCATTGTGTTGATTTTGTGATATGCCATAGTTGATTGTAGTTTGTTTGCTTAATTTATATTGCTTGGGGAGCGGATTGCATGACACAACGGTATTAATAATGATGATATGATGGAATAAGGGAGGATTATGATATTGATAAATTATGATACATTGGGATAGGGTTGCGCGCAGCAACGTATTATGTGTGTCAGTTGGTGTTGTGTCTTGTGTGAGTCATGCATCCTACGCGAATGTGACAACTCGACCCGTCGTCTCATGGGTTACCGCTCCGTTTCCCCCCATTTTCTACTTCTGTATGCTTCATTATCAGTGTCTTGCGTGATCCAGTTGGCTTGGATTGATTTTAGAAGGAAATGAGACACTTAGTCTCTTTAAGGAAGGCTTAGTTTGGAAAAGTCAACCGGATATTGACTTATGTGTTAGAGGGCTCGGATATGAATTCCAATAATTCGGTTAGCTTCGGGGGATGATTTATGACAATAGGAGTGTTATCGGAAGTAATTTTGGAGGTCCGGTGTAGAATTAGGCTTGAATTGGCGAAGTTAGTATTTTGGCGATTTCCGATTGATAGGTGAGATTTTGATCCGAGGGTCAAAATAGAATTCTGAGAGTTGTAGTAGCTTCGTTAAGTGATTTGGGATGTGTGTGTAAAATTTTAGGTGATTCGGAGGTGATTTGGTTGGGTTTTTGATCGAATACGTGTTTCTGAAGTTTTAGAAGAACTTAGGCTTGAATTCAAAGTGAATTGATGATTTTAGTGTTGTTGGATGGGTTTTTAATGATTGGAACAAGTTTGAATAATGTTGTAGGATGCATTGGTATTTTTGGTTGAGGTCCCGGGGGTCTCGGGGTGAGTTCGGATGGTTAAACGGAGAGTTTTGGAATTTTGCATGTTGCTAACTCTGCTGCAACTGGTGTTTTTGCTTCTGCGAAGCTTGGACCACAGAAGCGGTCTCGCTTGTGCGAAGATTGGACCACAGAAGCGGTGATGGGACCTGGGCGATGATTCCGCAGAAGCAGTTGGGGAAGCCGCAGATGCGGGATTTAAGTCGTAGAAGTGGGTTTTTGGATTTTGGGAATTTCCGCAGAAGCGACATTTTGACCGCAGAAGCGGTTTCTGCTGGACAAAAATATTTAATTCATCTACGCGAAATTTTGAAAGAGTAATATATTTCACTTCGGACTTGGAGATTTTTTGGGCGATTTTGAAGAGGGTTTCAAGGGCTTTGATCAGGTATGAACTCTTGGACTTAAAAACATGATTCTATGGTGTAAATACATGGATTAGAGCTAAAAACTTAAGAAATTAAAGTCAAAAATGGTGGTTTAGGGCTTGAACCTAAGAGAGCTTAAACTAGGGATTTGAGGGGTCAAATAGACTCCGATTCTTGTGATTTTTGATATGTATAGACTCGTGGCGAGATAAGGAATCCGTTGGTGTGAAAGTTTCTAAGTTTTGAGAAGTGGGCTCGGGGCTCGTGTTTTGCTAAATTCGGGAATTCTTGTTGTTTTTTGATTATTTTTTATTGGGTTTTGTTCCTTTGGCATATTGTGACGGATTCGTTGTGGTTTTCAATAGATTCGACGCGCATGGAGGCCGAATTAAGGGGCAAAGGCGTCGCGAGCTAGAGATTTCGCCGGTTCGAGGTGAGTAATGATTGTAGATGATATCCTGAGGGTTTGAAACCCCGGATTTGCACACCGTAGTGCTACATTGAGGTGACTTGCACGCCGGATAGCGAGTGTGGGGTAGAGCACCGTTGGAGATTGTGACTTGGTCCATCCCGGTTGATGATTTTACCGTGTATTTGACTAAGACTTATTTGATATTATCATGATTTGGGCTGATTGCCAAAGTTGGGCTTCGTACCAATTATTTGAACCCTTCGGGGATTTTATCACTGTTTTCCTTACTATTTGGCATACTACTTGAACTCAGTCCTGTTGATTATACTGTTTTACAAACTCAGCCGTTTTAATTGAACTTTGAGAGTTAAATGATATTTCCACTGTTGTTGGTCTAATCAATACTATTTTATTGATGCCCGAGGGGCTTATGATGTTTTCTGGACTAAGTGAGGTCGAGGGCCATATGTGAGGATATGTTGAGTGATGTGAGGAGGCTTTCAGGCCTCGAGTGTATTGTGAGGAGGCTTGCAGGCCTCGAGTGTATGGTAAGGAGGCTTTCGGGCCTCGAGTGTTATGTGAGGAGACATTCATGCCTTGTTTTATATGCCACGAGGTGGCTTGATATTGCGCTTGGGCCGTAAGGGGCCCCTCCCGGAGTTTGTACACCCCCAGTGAGCACCGTCGATGATTAATAAATGGAGCGGGCTGCACGCCGCAGCGGTTACTATATGATACTGTTCTAAGAGAACCCGAGGGGCCGGTACTGTTTTGAGATGTTGCCTGAGGGGCGAACTTTTATGTGCGCGTCTTGTATGTTTATTTGCATTTTTACCTGTTATACTGTGGTATTTGTGCCCGAGGGGTGGATTTTTTGTGCTTATCAGCACTAACTATTTTGAAATCATTCTGTAACTATTGAAAAGATCATTTTCAAAAGAGATTTAAACTGAGCCAAGATATTTCTAAAGATTTCACAATTTTCACTATTTTTCTCAGAGAATTGTACCCGGATTTTATACAGCATGTTGGTTGCTTTACGTGATTTCTTACTGCTCAGCTGTTATTTACCTTTATTACTCACTGAGTTGGAGTACTCACTTTACTCCCTGCACCTCGCGTGCAATTGCAGGTATTTATTCACCCGGTAGCGGGTATTGACTGCGTGGAGGCAGAGTTGTAGAGGTTTAGCGAGGTGACTGCCAACATTCACAGCACCACTGTCCTTCTATGTTATTCATTATTCCTGTTCAGTGTATTTCTGGACTTGTAAAGTGGAATTAAATTCTTATAGATGCTCGTGACTTGTGACACCCCGATTAGGGTTGTGTTGGGTTGTAATTTCGTTAATTAATATTATTAAGTCATATCTTTGATGTTCATTTATGTTTAACTATTTTGAAATAGATGAGCTGGGTTAGTTGGCTGGCCTTGTCTTCACAGGAGGCGCCATCACGACTAGTGTGGGGTTTGGGTCGTGACATCGAACCATTGTATTACTTCAATGTGTCAATATGTGCTCCCGTGGTTAATTGGTGAATTAATTTTCAAGATGAATTTATTGCACGGAGTCATTATCTCATACCATGTTGAGTTATTGGTAACGTAACAATTTAAAATTAAAGGATTAGGATCATGCTTACCTTATGTGACTCTTAAGTTAAAATTCGTCGTTTCATTTGGTACTTTACTATTCTTAATAGTTGTCATAGTTTACTGTAAATATTTATCGAAATAAATTCCTTAGCATATCCGACATTTTCACTTTATTTAAAAGTCATTATTATGTTGTATTTTAACATATTCTTTATTTAATTTGGTGACTTTTCCGTGTCGCGCCCCTTTTTCTCGCGGAATCGAGTTTCTATATTTCTGGGATAACTCCTTTCCGTGAGGTTAGGGAATTGGATTTGAAAGAGTCGCCACCTAATGGATTTCAGGTGCGGTAGGGAACCTAGAGCAATTAACTCAAATAACCAGTCTACATCACCAGAGATTGGGTAAGGGCTCGAAATTACCTTTAGGGAAAGGTGTTAGGCACCCCTCGTGGTCCACAATGGTGGGTCCCGGCCAAACTTAAATTAAGCTAATTAGTCGTAAAGGGGAAGAAAATAATTTGGACAAATACAATATTCAGTTTATTTCAAACAGGAGTATAGGGTGGTCCTAAGTTTTTTAGCCTATAGGATCATTCCATGCAATGCTTTTCAACTCCCTCAAGTCGGGGTTTTACTCATAGCATTAGCGCACGGGCTATCATCTCCTTTACTACGCAGTTACTATTTTCAAGTTGTTACTTAAATGCGCATATTGATTCTAAACCGTACCCTATACGTGCACTACCCGTCCCTTACCTATGGTCATGAAGGTATTGGTACTTCTTTTTGGGATGGTTCTAGACCAATCTATGTTACTTAAAAATATGAAATCTAGACGACACAAAAAAAGCAAATAGAACTCTCAGATAAAGAGCAAGTATAGGCTCATATTGACCTCTACACATAAGCAAAAAAAGCACGCAATTGAGTCAGCAAACTTGATTAATTTTGGAATCCTATAGGCAGGATATCTATGTGAGACATAGAGCTTAAAGGCAATTTTATTAAGGCGAGCAATTGGACCTATTTGTTTGCCTACTGATTTTGTCCAACATGGATCTGGTCTTTCAGGCAGTAGTATGTCATAGTTTTATACCCAGAATCATCAGAGAGTCTTGTGGATACATTGCCTAAGTGATTTACAAGAGCGCTTGAATTCAGAATAGACTAACAAGATCATATAGGCATGATTTCTACGAGTTTGTCAATGACAGACCTGTAGGCATGATTTCTAAGTGTAACACTAATTTTAACTCATAAAAACAGTTTTATTCATTTTAGATCCTGTAGGCGTGCTTCTAATTGCTGAATTGATTCAAATCTCTATAGGCATGATTTCTAATTGCTTACTTGATTTAAACTCCTATAGGCAGGATTTCTAAGTTTTAAATCCTATAAGAATGATTTCTAGGTTTGAAACCAATTTTTGTTCCTATGGGCATGATATCTATTAGTCTTATTTAGACAGAAATTAACAAATTGCCAGGAAGTATAATTGACTCAAACAAACAAGGTCCTATAGGCATGATCACTAATGCACATTGAGTTGAAAATATGTGTAGATCCTATGAACATGATTTCTAATGCAGAATCAAATGCGAAGTCCTAAGCAGGGTTTCTAGCATGCAAATGATCGTGAAAAATCCTATAGGCAGGATCTCTAACACAGTACAATATCCACATAATTCAATAAGCATTGTTAAGTCCTATAGGCAGGATTTTTACACAATTTTAACAAAAAATATAACAATATAAACCCCCCCCCCCCCAACTTTTACTAATTAACCCCAAAGTTGTTATTACAGAGATTATTACAACCAAAAATGAATGAATTACATAATATTAACGATTACACTATATGGAGCCTTTATAGGCCCAATCTAAACCTGGGAACCAAGCCTTCAAGCACAACAGTTCTGAAGCATAGCAGTGACCCATTCATAGCTCATTAAAACCAAGCTTCTAGTGTGTCAAAGTTCCCAAAGAGCCTTAGGGACCAAGGTACTTCTCACACCAGAACCAAACATTCAGCACAGAGTTCATAAAAGATTGGAAACCCAGCCCCAATGTGTCAGAGTTCAAATGAGTCTCAAGGACCCTAGGTTGTTCTCACGCTGGGGGTGGTGAGAACCTAAATGACTAAGAGTAGGAGTTTGGAAAACCATTGCATAAGGGTAAGAGGTCAGGTTTTGAAAATAGTTCAATTTTCAAAAGAAAGAAAGTTCAGCATACAGAGTTGCAGGCAGAACTGCTCCAAGAAACAAACAAGGTTTAGGTTCAGCATACAGTTTAACATGGCGACATCTAATTAAGCTAGATACTCATGCTAGTATTAAAACAATCATTTCTTAAACACAGAGACAGGAACACTTGAATTATAAAGACAAGACATATGAATTAAGCACAAATATATTTGATTACATGCTCATAGTTCAGAACATGTATAAAGCTGACAAGCATATCAAACCTTAAACTAACTTATGAGAGGATTCCTGCTATTCTAGATGCCTTAGTCTTAAGTTAACAGTATTATCAAGTTACCAGATAGAGGACAGAATCATGCTAGGAATTGAAATAGGTCAATCAAACAAAGCATATAGAAGGAAATTGCAAAGGTTAAGGCATTCCAGTTGAGAAGAAAGAAAGTAAAGATGCAGTAACAGTTAAGTTCCAGAGTAATTTGGCCTTGGCTTTCAGCAAAATAATAACCACTTATTGCATAAATCAGAACAAGAGCAAGCGAGAGAGCTTAAGTTTTAGTAGTGAGAATAGGAGAGTTCGAGACTTGTCTTAAGCGGAAAGGGGAGAAAGGTTTAAATAGTGTTCAACTAAGTGAAAAAATAGGAGAAGCAATCAAACACACATAAACAATGGAAGAAAATAATCCCAGAATCAATTGAAGTCTGGTTTAAGGATAGATAGTACAGGGTTCAATAAATTAACAGGGTATAATAGCGTGTAATTCGGCGGTAATATTGAGAATAAGGAAAATATCGATTAACAAACAGTCTCATGGCCAAAAAAGGAAAAGAAATAAAGGAAACATGGTAGATTGAATAGAATATGGAAAATATCAGTCCCATAGGAGAAAGAAAAAAGCACGGAGAATTAGTAAATGTCTCAACCTCTAGTTTTAATTAAACCACAAAATCGGCAATATAATAAGGTACATAATGAATACAATGAACGTGGATCGGAGATTATTCAAAGAGCAATAAAGAATCAGACTAGAAAAAGATCTGAAACCCTAATTTTAAGGTAAGTAAATTAGTCAAAGACAACTAGAGGAATAACATATACACACATAGATACACGAAAACAGTAAAAAGTGAAAATACTCAAAAGTTAAAGAGCCCTAATAGATTTGAAAAGATGTGGGCCCTAATTTTAGGGTGAGTAAATTAGACGGAAAATCTTTTAACAAAAATCACAAAAAGTACTCATAGATAGACATGCGTAAACATAGATGACATTTTTGACAAAATAAGAATGAAATCTTAACAGATCTTGAAAGATCTAAACCTCAGCCTTAGGGTAAATAGAGATTAAAGAAAATCTCGGAGATTTACACCCAAAAAGATGAGGAATGAACATATATGAAGAAAGGGGAAAAATTTGAACCAGATTTGGTCCGAAAATAGGGAGATTAGCTTGCCATGTCAGGCAAACTACCAAATAATACAATAAACGAGTAGCCAGGGGTGAGATAAGATCAATAAGGTAAGGGAATCTCTGATTGATTCTATATATGGTTGGAATTGAAGGGGGAATTAGGGTTACGGTGCTAGGGTTTTTAGAGGAGAAGAGGTGAGAGACGAGAGAGTTTCAAGGTGGTGGATGGTAGAGAAATGAGGGGATTAGGGTTAGGAGTGATTAATCAAAAGGGAAGGGTGAACAGGAGCCATTTATCTTGAGAGATTAACAGTTGGGATTAAAGGTAAACGGGGCGGGGCGTATAAAATGGGTACCGACCTGGTGCTAATAAGGGGTTGTTTGGTTTGGGCTCAGGAGCTATTGGGCTGGTGTAAAGGGTATCGGTCTTGTGCATTGGATAGTTGGGTTCGGGTAATTGGGATGGTTAGGTTCGAAAAATTAATTAGAAAAAGGCTATGTTTTAAATACTCATTTAAATTACTAAAATAATTTATAAAAATAATTAATAAATTATAAAAATATCATTTATGCATTGAAATGATTTAAAATAATATTTAATATTATAAAAATATAAAAAGTTATTTTCTGTATAGATAATATAATTATGCATATATATTAGTTATTATTGTAAAATGTGCAATTCTAGCCTTAAAAAGGCAAATGTAAAATTAAAATATTAAGAATTATATGGGAATAAATAATAATTTTAGATGATTAAATCACTATAAAAAAATAATATGAGGGATAATTATTGGATAATTGTATAATAAAAATGCAGAAAATAAATTTATTTAAAACCCTTATAATTATAAAAAATTTATAGAATTATTTGTGCATGTTTGTAAATACATATGAACTACTTTGAAGATATATATGCATATTTAAAAATATAAAAGGAAAAAATTTGGTATCAACTACTTTACCTCTTTACACGGGAAGGATGAAAGAGTTATCGGGTAAAGAAATGATGACCTATTTTAACCAAATGGAGTATTTTGAAAAATATAGGCAGCACCCTGGTCTCTGAGCTGTTACATATCCCTAGTTTTACAGGAATAAGGTCGTGTGTAGTTTTGGATCCAACGGTGAATGAGACCGATGGAATAGTTATAGGAATGACCGTATGTTTTGGTTCTTTTGGTTAAGAAAGTATCAGATGGGTTTATGCAGAGTTATGTATGTGAATCTGAATTGTTACGGGTGCATCGCAAGGTAGGTATTTGAATGATCATAGAGTAAAGGCGATCAATTGACAAGAATCAGTTACGTTTGAAATAACAGTAAGGTACATATGGTATGAGTGGAAACCTGAGCGAAGGTTGCTCCTGTTTGAAGAATTACCTCCTAGACTTCCTGCAAAACTTAAAACACGATGCATGCAAGTGTATAGATTACTGCGAGAATTTAAACATGATGCAAGTTCTCTTGGGACCATGAAGGTTATCTTTGGACAGTGAGGATAATGTCCTTAAACTATGATATCTCGGGCCATGAAGCATGAAATAAGGGATTCGCAAGCCATAAAATGGTGTTCTCGGGCAACAAATATGGTGCCTTTGAACTATGAGGCCTTCGAATAATGATGTGCAGTGTTGAGAGATCCTTAGGCCATGACATGGTGTCTTCAGGATATGAGGATGATGCCTTCAGACTATGACGCCTTTGGACAAGTTGGCTATACATCAGCCCATGAAGCGCAGAGACATGATACCAGAGGTGATAACAAGACAAAGCTTGGTCTTGTTTGTGGTAAAATATTAACCCCTAGAGAAAATATAACGCAAAGTTTAAAATGGAGAAATATTTATGCAGAGGGAGACAATGCTTAGTATTTTGAGAAGGAAATGCTTAGCCTTATGCAAATTTGGGAGGCAGGGCTTAGCCTCGTGCATGATTTGAGATACGGCTTAGTCTCATACAAAGAGAAGGCAATGCTTAGCCTTTATGCAATTACGGAGGCAGGGCTTAGGCTCATGCAAGATTTGAGACAGGGTTTAGTCTCATGCAAAGAAAAGGGAATGATTAGCCTTTATGCAAATATGGAGGCATGGCTTATCCTCATGCAAGATTTGAGATAGGGCTTAGTCTCATGCAAAGAGAAGGCAATGCTTAGCCTTTATGCAAATATAGAAGCAGGGCTTAGCCTCATGCAAGATTTGAGACAAGGCTTAGTCTCATGTAGAGAAAAGACAATGCTTAGCCTTTATGCAAAGATGGAGGCAGGGCTTAGCCTCATGCAAGATTCGAGACAGGGCTTAGTCTCATGCAAGATTCGAGACAGGGCTTAGTCTCATGCAAAGAGAAGGCAATGCTTAGCCCTTTATGCTAATATAGAGGCAGGGCATAGCCTCATGCAAGATTTGAGGTAGTGCTTAGTCTCATGCAAAGATAAGGCAATTCTTAGCTTTTATGCAAATATGGAGGCAGGGCTTAGCCTCATGCAAGATTTGAGATGTGTCTTAGTCTCATGCAAAGAGAAGGCAATGCTTAGCCTTATGAAATAGACAAATAGCAAATAAAAGAAGAATATTTCTTAGCTGGAGATATATTTAGGCTTGGCAATTCGGTAGTTATGAAGGTAATAATTTTAAGGCGCACGTACTTTGTGGTTATTCCTTGTCCCCGCACCCAAAGAAAAATCACGAGTTTTGTAGGGGAGGTCGGTTCATGTCTTTGTCTACTTGTTTTTCTTTGCTTTACTTTGCTTTGCTCTGGAGATCATGTTCAAGTTACCCTGGGTAACACCTGGCTGCCATAGAAATAAAATATTCAAAAAATATGCACTTATTTGATGAAATAGATTTATTTTAGAAAACATAGTGGTATATAATATCAACTAAAATAGATGAACAAATGACTGTGAAACTTTTAGAGACATTGTGACTTCCTTGCATTAGAATTTGAGGGTACTCCTCAAAATTCTACCCCGGTTACTTAACTGGTTTCTGATTGTCTTGCATATAGTGGCGTCTACTGGACTTGTTCTGGGATTTTGAGGGTCCACCTCAAAATTCTGTAGTTTTTGGTTCTGGGAAAATGAAGATTTTATTAAGATGTGTTCGAACCCCATGGCTGCATGCGATCCCCTCTTAAACGGGAATTAGATCAAATGTTGTTCAGTTATATCCGATGAAGAAATGTGAACAATCTAAACATAGTATCTCTTGACTACATATGAATTGATAGGTTTTGGCAAAACTTCTCCGTCTATTTCTGCAAGTATGAGTGCTCCTCGTGTTAGCATCTAGTGAACCATGTAGGGACCTTGCCAGTTGGGTGAAAACTTTCCTTTAGCTTCATCTTGATGTGGGAAGATCTGCTTTATCACTAGCTGCCCCGGCGCCAACTGTCTCGATTTGACCCTTTGTTGAAAGCTTGGACATTCTATTTTGATAAAGCTGACTGTGATATACTGCATTCATTATCTTTCCATCTATGAGGGCTAGTTGCTCATAGCGTCTCCTTATCCATTCTGCATCACTAAGTTTGGCTTCTTGTATGATCCTTAAAGAAGTAATTTCTGCCTCGGCAGGAATGACAATTTTGGTACCATAAACCAGCAAATAGGGAGTTGCCCTAGTTGATGTGCGGACGGTGGTACGGTATCCCAGTAAGGCCAAGCGTAACTTCGCGTGCCATTGTTTGTGATTTTCTATCATCTTTCTTAGTATCTTCTTGATGTCCTTGTTGGCAGCTTCCACGACTTCGTTTATTTGAGTCATGTATGTTGTAGAGTTTCTTTGCTTGATTTTGAAGGTTTCACAGATGGATTAAATTAGATCACTATTGAATTTGGCAGCATTATCAATGATGATGGACTCGGGAACCTAAAATCGACAAACAATAAGATCTCTGACAAAATCTGCGACAACTTTCTTGGTTACAGCTTTGTAAGATGCATCATTCATCCATTTTGTGAAGTAATCGATGGCTACCAAAATGAACCTGTGCCCGTTTGAAGTAGTGGGCTCGATCTGATCGATGATATCCATTCCTCAGGCAGCAAAAGGCCAAGGTGCACTTGTTGCATTAAGTTCATTTGGCAGTACCCTTATTATGTCTGCATGTATCTGGCATTGATGGCATTTTTGGATGTACCGGATACAATCTATTTCCATGGTCATCCAGAAATATCTAACTATGAGTATCTTTTTAGCTAGAACAAAACCGTTCATGTGTGGTTTGCAGGTTCCGCCATGTATCTCCTCGAGCAATCTAGAAGCCTCTTTTACATCAACACACCTTAACAATCCCAAATCAGGAGTTCTTCTATACAGGGTTCCTCCACTTTGGAAGAAGTGATTGGACAACCTCCGTAGTGTGCATTTCTGAGTATGGTTTGCCTGCTCTATGTATTCTCCTTTTGCAAAATATTCCTTGATGTCGTGGAACCAAGGTTTTCCATCTGTTTCTTCTTCAACATGAGCATAGTAAGCTGGCTGACTACGGATCCTAACTAGAATAGGATCGATGAAATTCTTATCCGGACGCTGCATCATGGAAGACAAAGTAGCCAGTGTGTTTGTGAACTCGTTCTGGATTCTTGGAACATGTTTGAATTCTATCTTTATGAACCTCTTCATCAATTCTTGCACATGATGCAAGTATGGTAGTATCTTGGTGTTTTTCATAGCCCATTCTCCTTGAACCTGATATACCAGAAGATTCGAATCACCAATTACCAGCAACTCTTATATATTCATATCAATGGCCAAATTGAGCCCCATGATAAAAGCCTCATATTCTGCCATATTGTTGGTGCACGAAAACCTAAGCTTTGCGGATACCAGATAATGTTGACCTATCTCTAATACCAAAACCGCTCCAATACCCACTCGTTTGAAGTTGCCAGCTCCATCGAAGAACATTCTCCAACCGTCGTAGGCTTCAGCAATGTCCTCTCCTATGATTGACACTTCTTCGTTAGCAAAATACATTTTTAATGGTTTGTATTCTTGTCCCACTGGATTTTCAGCAAGATGGTCGATTAATCCTTGTACTTTGACCGTCTTCTGAGTTACATAGATGATATCGAATTCACTTAACAATATCTGCCACTTAGCTAACTTCCCGGTAGGCATGGGCTTATGAAAGATGTACTTTAAAGGATCCATTCTTAATATGAGGTATATGGTATAAGCACATAAGTAATGCCTCAATTTCTGAGTTGTCCATGTCAAAGCATAGCAAATGTGTTCTAGCAAAGAATACCGTGCTTTATAAGGTGTAAACTACTTAATCAAGTAATATATGGCTTGCTCCTTTCTTCCTGTATCGTCGTGTTGTCCCAAAACACATCTGAAAGCCCCATTTAATACGGACAAATAGAGTATCAAAGGTCTTCCAGGTTCTGGCAGGACTGGTGGCGTGGACAGGTATTCCTTAATTTTGTCAAAAGCCTTTTGACAATCTCTAGTCCAACTGGTTTCAGCATCCTTCCTCAACATTTTGAAGATGAGTTCTCATATCATTGTGGACTGTGCTATGAAGCGGCTAATGTAGTTGAGGCATCCCAGGAAGCTCATCACGTCTTTTTTGCTCTTTGGTGGTGGTAATTCTTAGATAGCTTTCACTTTTGACAGGTCCAACTCGATTCCTTGATGGCTGACGATGAATCCCAATAGTTTTCCCACTGGAACCCTGAATGCACATTTTGTGGGATTCGGTTTTAAATTGTACCTCTACAGCTTTTCAAAGAACTTCCTCAAGTCTGCTATGTGATCTGTGGCCCTCTTGGATTTGATGATGACGTCGTCAACATACACTTCTATTTCTTTGGGTATCATATAATGGAAGATGGTTGTCATGGCTCTCATATAGGTGGCCCTAGTGTTCTTTAGACGAAATGGCATCATTTTGTAGCAGTACATTCCCCACGGTGTAATGAAGGTTGTTTTCTCTGCGTCTTCTCGTCCATCTAAATTTGATAATAACCCGCAAAGCAATCTACTAAGGAATAGAGTTCATGCTTAGCGCAATTGTCAATCAAAATGTGTATATTTGGCAGTGAGAAATTGCCCTTGGACTTGCTCTGTTTAAATCTCGATATTCAACACACACCCTTACTTTTTTGTCTTTCTTTGGAACCAGTATAATATTGGCTAACCAGGTTGGGTACTCAACTACCCTGAGGACTTTGGCTTTGATCTGCTTAGCGACCTCTTCCTTAATTTTTAGGCTCATGTCTGGTTTGAATTTTCTGATTTTCTGCTCCACCGGTGGATACATTGGATTGGTAGGCAACTTATGAGCCACTATGGATGTGCTTAGGTCAGTCGTATCATCATATGACCACGCAAAAATATCCTCATATTCTTCCAGGAAATAAGTCTATTCTTCCTTTTCTGATGGTGATACGTGAATGCTTATGCGAGTCTCTTTGACTGTTTTGAAATCTCCCAAATTGATTGCCTCGGTTTCGTCCAGATTGGACTTAGGTTTATTCTCAAAATTCCCAACTTCTCTGATAACTTCCTCATGTATTTCATCCTCTTCTTTTGAGTCACTATCCTTATATTGCGTTGTCTCATTACATGCCACAATCATCGGTTCATCGTGAAAAGTAATAATAATACTGTAGAGGAAAAATGTAAAAGATAATAATGAATGCCAAATAACGATGCATTAATTAAATTTTGAAAACATCTAAAACAATTACGGCTCGATGGCTCGAGTAACCATTTCAAAACAAAATGCATATTTAAAACAAAATAGTGGAAATATCTTAAATGCCTAATATGGTTATTAAAATAGGTCAGGCTAATTGCCAAGCTACCCAGGAACTCGACGGGTCAGGGATGGTACGAGAGTCCAATTCTTAAGAACAACTCCCTTCTCCACGGTCTGAATGGTAAGGCCTTCTTCCTCCTCCTCGTCAACTATCACATTGCAATCCATGTCCTCGTCTTCTTAAAATAGGCCCCTTAGCCCATCCAAAACTTCCTCTTCTGTATATCCCCATATTGTGTCGGCATGGTCAAAATTCTAACTTAGATGCTGCACTGGCTGCTCGAGAGGGTAATAAGGACCACACCATGGCGGTGACCAATTATTATATTCTTCTAGGTGTATGGATATCCAAGCCCAAAAGTTGTGCCGTGACATTTTAACTGTATCAATTTGGCAATGCCCTGGAGTTTCTTCCCAAGCCCTTTGCTGGGTTCATACCCAGACCATGTCAGTATGCTTTTTATTTTGTTACTCCACCACTTATCTTTCTCAATTGCATTGACACGATCAATGTGGTGATAAGTTTCTCCACCCAAGCTTTCTTCTATTCTTGATAATCGGGATAGTTTGACTGGTGTAAATGGGGTTACTTCCATCTCCGTGAATGATTACCTGCTGATAGTTCCTTTTGAACTTCACGGCCTAGTGTAACATGGAAGCCACATCCCCAGCGGCATGTATCCAAGGTTATCCCAATAGAAGATTGTATGTAGCAGATATGTCTAATACTTGGAACTCAACATTGAACCAAGTGGGCCCATCTGTAGACAAAGGTTAATTTCCCCAATTGTGGCCCTTTGAGACCCATCAAATGCCTTCACATTCATACTTCCTGCTTGTATCTCATGGAAATATTTACCCAACCTTTTCAGAGTAGTCAATGGACAAATGTTGAGGCTTGAACCACCTTCTATTAAGACTCTGGCTATTAATTTATCCTCAAATTGTACTGTGATGTGCAACGCCCTGTTGTGACTTAATCCTTCAAGTGGTAGTTCATCCTAGTGAAAGGTGATCTTGTAGCTCTCCAGTACCTACCCTACCATGCTGTCCATCTCTCCATTGATGATGTTGTTGGGCACACAAGATTCATTCAACACCTTCATCAGAGTGTTCCTATGCGCCTCAGAATTTTGTAGCAGCGACACGATAGATATCTGGGCGGGAGTTTTGTTTAGATGATCAACGACAGAGTATTCTCTTGCCTGTACTTTCCTCCAGAGATCATCTGGGCCAGTTTCAATAACGGGTTGCTTGGTAGCAGTTTCCTTGCTTGTTCCTCCTAAATTTTTGGTTGTATAGATCCTTCTAGTTCGGATCATCCCCTATACAGTACTAGGTTCTTCCATCTTTGCTTTTACCTTTCTCCTAGCTTTGGCAACGTAGCCCCAGGGTATGGTATTGGACTTGAAAGGAGGTGTGGGTGCTACCATCACAGTGAAGGGAGTGGGTATTTCTACTTCAAATGGATTCGGTGTAGTTGAAGGTGCTGTTATTTCAACTTTAAACGGGACTGATGTAGCTACTTCAACTTCGAATGGTGGCTATATCTGTACCATAATAAGTATGAGCGTGACTGTAGTTTAGGGTCATCAACTTCCCGAATAAGCCCAATCGACCCCTCAGGATCCCATTCTTTATCAGTTTCTATCACATTTACTCCTTCACCTCTATGATCTGAGAGGGGATTGTTGCAGACATTTGGTGTGGCTTCCTTTGCTTGTATGACTTTGGTATCAATCAGGGTTTGAATCTTGTCTTTCAGAGTGCGCCGTTCATCGATAGTATGCCCTTTCATGCTAGAATGGTATGCACACATTTTGTTTGGGTTGACCCACTGGGAAGAGTATCCCATGGCAACAGCAGGAATATGGGTAACATATTCGGCAGCCTTCAATCTTTCATAGTTGGTCAATAGGTTCAGCAATAGGGGTATATTATCTGGGCGGCCTGCGATCAAAATTAGGTCTGGGTTTTGGATTGTTTTGATGGGTTGGAGGTGAATAGTAATATGTTGGTTGGCTGGGTATTTTAAGTATGATAGGCGGTAGTAGGTTGAGAATATCTAGGAGGTGAAGGTTGATATGTGGGTGGAGGTGTTGGGTATGTGAGTGGAGATTTTGGGCCTTGGGCCACCATTACTGCCCCTACTTCTTTCTTCTTTGATATACCCCATGATTGTAACGCTTTGTTCGTAGCATGAAATGCCTCAAAATTGGTCACCATCCCACTCTTGATCGCTTCTTCAATCCTTTCCCCGAGTTATATGATGTTAGAGAACTTGTAATTTTCTATGACCATTGACCTTTCATAATATTGTGGATCCTGGGCCCTAACGAAGAATTTGTTCATCTGCTTTTCCTCTAGTGCCGGCCTGACTTTTGTAGCTTTTGATCTCCATCGAGTAGTATATTCGTGTAAAGTCTCTGTTGGTTTCTTCTTTAGGTTCTGTATGTAGAAGACATTTGGTGCATTCACTGTGTTAAACCTGAATCGATCCATAAAGTTTGATGCCATATTTACCCAATTAACCCACTTCTTGGGATTCTGACTGACATACCAGATAGGGAATCTCCAGTGAGACTCCTCATGAACAGCTTCATGGAAATCATTTCATCTTTCCCTACTCCCACGAGCTTATCACAGTATGTTCTCTAATGTACTTTCGGGTCACCCGTTCCATCAAAATTCTCGAACTTGGGAGGTTTGTAACCCTCTGGTAGTTCCACATCTGGTTGAATGCACAGATCCTTATAATTCAGACCTTGAATTCCTTTACCTCCTTCAACAGACTCGGCTCATATGCTTCTTAAGCTTTTCGGTGATGTTCTTAATGAGCAGGTCCTTGTCGGTAAATTCCAGAGTGTATGAGATCGGTTGAGTAGAGTAAGGTAAGGTTTCCACGTATATGGGATTATTTTGGTGGGTGCCAAGGGTTGGAGTGTAGTGGTGATCAATAGAAGAATTTTGCGGATCATGGATAGGCTGTGGGGTATTCTGAGGATTATGGTAAGTAGTTTGTGGGTATTGAGTAGGAACATGTTGATGCTGAGGGGGAGTGGGCATTGGTGGAGGATTAGGATTTTGGGGAGGATTTGCATATTGATGGGGTGTGGGAGGATTTTGTAGATGTTGGTTTGGTGTGTTTTGAGGAGGTGCTGGGTTTTGAGCATTTTTTTGGTTAATGTATGGGACGTTTAGGGTAAGGGAAAGGTTTGCCAAGTTGCGGACCTGCTCAAGTTCTCCTTGAAACTCAGTATTTTCTGTTCCAATCATAGGACCAAATCATTCTGGGCTGGAGTACTTCAACCGTCTGAAATTTCAATATTCTCAGCATTTTCTTTTTGAATACCGCTCATATCATCCATTTTAGCTTTTCCTTTGTTTTTCATATTACTTGGAGGAGGAGGAGGACCTCTAGATCTGGTATAGTATGCTGACAATGCTAGTATGTGCGAACCAACTTTAGGGGATGGGAATAATAAATAAATAAATAACAAAAGGTAGAAGAGTCAATAAGGATTCTCAAAAGCATTTGCAGGATTTAAACACATATTGTGGGAATGTAAATTTGCATCCTGATTTGAGGAACCTCATTGTGCCCGAGGTGGGCCTAGCGACAAGTAGATTTGGATAGATTTAATGCTGATAAATGCCTCATTTCACTAATGTAATAAATAAGACGAACCTAAAACAACAATAAATAAATGAGTTACTAATGGCATCTTCCTTATTACATTAAAATTCCAAAGCGACTCTATAAAAGCAAATAATCCTAATCTACTTAGTCCCAGAGGGACCTTCTCCAAGCTTAGCCTTCTTGGTCCCGTCAATAAGATTTTGCAGCTTTGTGCCTTTCTATAAAATAAACAAAGTTAGATCCTTGCCCTCTCCAGATTCAGCTACTTACACATTAACGATTAGCATGTTGGAATTTATCTCTCCAAATAATGCACATATCGTGGTTACGTCCATTGGGATTATGAAAATCCCAGTGGACTTTGGACAAGGCTTTCTTAGAGGGTTGTTATGCAGACAGAATGTCGACCCCGACTAGGTTTCACCATGATGCATGTACAATTATTATCAGAGTAAAGTTTTCTATAGAAGTCTAGACGGGTACCCTAAAGCGGATAACTTGAGAGGAAAAGGCAGGGAACCGTCGACTGCACTGCTAATCGATTAGTTTTACTGCAAATAAGTCTTTCCGAATTTAAAGGGCAATTTTAGGAAGAGCACGGACACTCATCAAGTGCCCTATGGTATTGGTACACACGAGTGGAATATGATGTTGAGCATGGAGTTATGCAAAAGAAAGTAACATGTTCCCAAGATTTGCATGATGAATAATGATAAATTGTGGTATTTAATAATTCTAAAGGCGTTAAGAAAAGAAAAACAAGGAGACAAGTCAGTTTCCATAGTAAAAGTGATAAAGCAGGGGAGGGAAATCATAAATGGATAAGGATAAACAAATAAATTCACATAGAATGGGAAGGGGTATGCAAGTATTAAACTACATGCTTAAAGACTAATTCACAAAAAAAAATTGTCATGGTAAGAGCCTAAAGATATTCCCAGCAAATTCGCCATGCTATAGCGCCCCCCTTTTTTCTCGCGAAATCGGGTTTCGACATTTCTGGGAAAACTCCTTTCCGTGAGGGTAGGGAATTGGATTTGAAAGAGTCGCCACCTAATGGATTTAAGGTGCGTTAGGGCACCCAGAGCAATTAACTCCAATAACTGGTCTACATCACCAGAGATCGGGTAAGGGCTCGAAATTACCTTGAGGGAAAGGTGTTAGGCACCCCTTGAGGTCTACAACGGTAGGTCCCGGCCGAACTTAAATTAAGCGAATTAGTCTTAAAGGGGAAGAAAACAATTTGGACAAGTACAATATTCAGTTTATTTTAAACAGGAGTATAGGGTGGTCCTAAGTTTTTTAGCATATAGGATCATTCCATAGAATACTTTGACACTCCCTCAAGTCGGGGTTTTACTCACAGCATTAGCGCACGGGCTTTCATCTTCTTTACTACCCAGTTACTATCTTTAAGTTGTTACTTAAATGCACTAATTGATTCTAAACCGTACCCTATGCGTGCACTACTCGTCCCTTACCTATGGTCCTGGAAGTATTAGGACTTCTATTTGGGGTGGTTCTAGACCAATCTATGTTACTTAAAAATGTGAAATCTAGGCGACATCAAAAAAAGGCAAATAGGACTTTCAGATGAAGAGCAAGTATAGGATCATATTGACCTCCACACATAAGCAACAAAAGCACGCATTTGAACCAACAAGCTTATTAATTTAAGATCTTATAGTTAGGATATCTATGCGAGAAAACAGGGTTCAGAAACAGCTTTGTTAAGGCGATAATTAAGACCTATTTGTTTGCCTATTAATTTTATCCAACATGGATCTTGGATTTCAGGCAGTAGTATGTCATAGTTTTAAACCCATAATCATCAGTGAGTCATGTGGATACGTTGCCTAAGTGATTTACTAGAGCGCTTGAATTTAGAATAGACTAACAAGATTCTATAGGCATGATTTCTACGAGTTTGTCAATGACAGACCTATAGGCAGGATTTCTAAGTGTAGCACTGATTTTAACTCATAGAGACAGTTTTATTCGTTTTAGATCCTATAGGCATGCTTTCTAATTGCCGATTTGATTTAAACCCTTATAGGCATGATTTTTAATTACTGACTTGATTTAAACTCCTATAGGTAGGATTTCTCAGTTTTAAATCCTATAAGCATGATTTCTATGTTTAAAACTGATTTTTGTTCCAATAAGCAACAACAACAACAACAACAACCCAGTATAATCCCACTTAGTGGGGTCTGGAGAGGGTAGTGTGTACGCAGACCTTACCCCTACCCTGGGGTAGAGAGGTTGTTTCCAAATAGACCCCCGGCATCCTTCCCTCCAAGAACTTCCCACCTTTGCTCTTGGGGAGACTCGAACTCACAACCTCTCGGTTGGAAGTGGGGGTTGCTTACCATCAGAGCAACCCCTCTTGTTCCAATAAGCATGATATATATTAATCTTATTTAGAAAAAAATTAACAGATTGCCAGGAAGTACAATTCACTAATGCACATTGAGTTGAAAATATGTGTAGATTCTATGAACATGATTTATATTGCAGAATCAAACGTGAAGTCCTATAAGTAGGGTTTCTAGCATGCAAATGATCCTGAAAAATCCTATAGGTAGGATCTCTAACATAGTATAGTATCCACTTAATTCAATCAGCATAGTTAAGTCCTATAGGCAGGATTTGTACCAAATTTCAACAAAAGATATAAGAATAGACCCCCACAACTTTTACTAATAAACCCCCCAAATCTATTATTACAGAGATTATTACAACTCAAAATAAATGAATTACATAATAGTAATAATTACATAATTGGGAGCCTTTATAGGCCCAATCTAAACCTGGGAATCATGCCTCCAAGCACAACAGTTCTTAAGCATAGATGTGACCCATTTATTGCTCATTAAAACTAGGCTTTATGTGTGTCAAAGTTCCCAAAGATCTCAGGGACCCCGAAAAATGCTTACACCAGAACCACACATTCAACACAGAGTTCATAAAAAAATAAAAAACCTACCCCAATGTGTTAGAGTTCAAAGGAGTCTCAAGGACCCTAGGTAGTGCTCACACTGGGGTGGTGAGAACCTAAATGACTAAGAGTAGGACTTTGGAAAACCAACGCATAAGGGTAAGGGGGCAGGTTTGAAAATAGTTCAATTTTCAGAAGAGAGAAAGTTCAGCATACAGAGTTGCAGGCATAACTGCTCCAAGAAACAAACAAAGTTTAGGTTCAGCATACAGTTTAACATGGTGACATCTAATTAAGCTAGATACTCATGCTAGTATTAAAACAATCGCGGCTTAAACATAGAGACGGAAACACTTGAATTAAACAGACAGGACATATAAATTAAGCACAAACATTATTTAATTACATACTCATAGTTCAGAACAGGTATGAAGCTGACAAGCAAATAAGACCTTAAACTAACTTATGAGATGATTCCTTTTATTATAAATGCCTTAGTCTTAAGTTAACAGTATTATCAAGATAGAGGACAAAATCATGCTAAGAATTAAAACAGGTTAATCGAACAAAGCATAAAGAAGGAAATTGCAAAGGTTAGGGCATATCAGTTGAGCAGAAAAAAAAGAAGAGAAAATGCAGTAACAGTTAAGTTCTAGAGTAACTTGGCATTGGATTTCAATTTGTCAAACAATAGCCACTTATTGTAGAAATCAGAACAGGAGCAAGCGAGAGAGCTTAAGTTTTAGTAGTGAGAATAGGAGAGTTCGAGACTTGTCTTAAGGGGAAAGGGGAGAAGGGTTTAAATAATGTTCAACTAAGTGAAAAAATAAGGGAAGCAATCAAAAACACATAAACAAGGGAAGAAAATAATCCCCGAATCAATTGAAGTCTGGTTTAAGGACAAATAGTACAGGGTTCAGTCAATTAACATGGCATAATAGCGTGTAACACTGAGAATAAGGAAAATATCGATTAACAAACAGTCTTAAGGCAAAATAAGGTAAAGAAATAAAAGAAATATGGTAGATTGAGCAGAATAAGGAAAATATCAGTCCCATACGAGCAAGGAAAGAGCATGGAGAATTAGTAAAAGTCTCAAACTCTAGTTTAAGTAAACCACAAAATCGACAGTACAATAAGGTACCTAATGCATAAAATGAACATGGACAGAAGATTATTCAAAGAGCAACAAATAATCAGACTAGAAAAAGATCTAAAACCCTAATTTTAAGGTAAGTGAATTAGTCAAAGACAATTAGAGGAATAACATAGACACACATAGATACACGAAAATATTAAAGAGAAAATACTCAAAAATTAAGGATCCCTAACACATTTGAAAAGATCTGGGCCCTAATTTTAGGGTGAGTAAAATTAGACGGGAAAATTAACAAAAATCACAAAATACTCATAGATAGACATGCAGAAACATAGATGACATTTTTGACAAAATAAGAACGAAATCTTAATAGATCTCGAAAGATCTAAACCTCAGCCTTAGGGTAAAATGATATTAAAGAAAATCTTGGAGATTTACACCCAAAAAGATGAGGAATAAACATAGATGAAGAAAAGGGAAAGATTCGAACCAAATTTGGTTCGAAAATAGAGAGATTAGCTTGCCATGTCAGAAAAATTACTAAATAATACTATAATCGAGTAGCCGAGGTGATAAAAGCTCAATAAGGTAAGGGAATCTCTGATTGATTCCATATCTGGTTGGAATCGAAGGGGGAATTAGGGTTACGACACTAGGGTTTTGAGAGGAGAAGAGGTGAGAGATGACAGAGTTTCAAGGCGGCGGATGGTAGATAAATGAGGGGATCAGGGTAAGGAGTGATTAATCAAAAGGGAAGGGTAAACAAGAGGCATTGATAAAGGTAAACATGGCAGGTCGTAACCGGATTTTAGTAAGGGGTTGTTTGGTTTGGGCTCAGGAGCTATTAGGCTGGTGTAAAGGGTATCGGTCTTGTGTATTAGATAGTTGGGTTAGGGTAATTGGGCTAGTTAGGTCCGAAAAATTATTTAGAAAGGGGCTATGTTTTAAATACCCATTTAAATTATTAAAATAATTTATAAAAATAATTCATAAATGATAAAAATATTATTTGTGCATGGAAATGATTTAAAATAATTACTTAATATTATAAAAATATAAAAAATTATTTTCTGTATAGATAATATAAAATATATATGGGCTATTATTGCAAAATATGCAATTCTAGTCTTAAAAAGGCAAATGTAATTATAAAAAATAAAATTAAAATATTAAGCATTATATGGGGCATAAATAATAAATTTATAAGATTAAATCATCATAAATAATATGAGGGATAATTATTGGATACTTGTATAATAAAAATACAGAAAATAAATTGATTTAAAACCCTTAAAATTATAAAAATATTTATGCATATTTGTAAATACATGTACAATATTTTGAAGATATATATGCACATTTAAAAATATATAAGAGAAAATTGGATATCAATAGTCCAATGCTTTATTTTATTTATATATGATATTTTTCTTTACCCAAATGACTCCTACACTAAACTCATTTACATCATATCATGTATAAATTATACCTTATTACACTGTACTTAGTTCCTAAATAAAACTCATTTTCTCATTTGATTCCTACTTTATTCAAAATTGTTATTATGCCTTATTGTATGAAAACAAATATCTTTAACATTTTAATTAGCATTCTACACAGATACAATGTATATGGTATCGTGCTAACATTTTAATTAGCACGTGGACTTTATCATGCGAAAGTGATTTGGAAAATATGGGCATGATGTGCCATACGTGTAAGATTTGAAAGTTGTGACTTATGATTTGAGATTCCGAGGAGTGGTACCTCGGATAATTCATGTTGTAATTCGTGGCATTAGGGATGATTTGATTGATTGAGTTGTCGTCGGTTCTCCTTACTTGAAGTTATTCAAATTTCATTTGTATTCTAACTATATTGTTGCTTACCTGGTTGATTCGTGTAGCGATCATGCTTCTATTATCTTCACTAATGATTGTAAATTTTGTGATCCTTCTGTTGTTGGTTCTTACATTGACGTTTTTTCCATCGCTAGATTTATGTTATATCCTGCACATGTTTACATGTATGATAGGTGTCTTGACTCTGGCATCGTTACTACTATATTGAGGTTTGGCTTGATACTTATTGGGTACCACTATGGTGTACTCATGTTGTGCTTCTGAATATTTTTGTGTAGATTCAGATACTTCTGATCTAGTTGGTTTAGAGACTTATGTCTACGCGGCTGGAGACTTCAAGGTATACCTGCTCGACATTCAAAGACCCCTAAGTCACCTTCTGTTGTATTTCATTTCCACTGTCTACTATTGTTCCGGGGCAGTGATGTACTCATTAGTTTTAGTTACTCGTAGAAAAACTTATGATTTGTACTACCGGTTTTGGAATTATATGACCGACGTTGGCTCAGCTGTGTTGTATCAGTTATTATTCAATGTATTGCAGGTAAGAAGTTAAATTTCAATAATAATCAGCATATGTTAGGCTTACCTGGTCTTACAGCTTAAGTGTCATCACAACATTCTAGGGTTGAAAATTTTGGGGTTGTGACACTTTCTTAGTGCCAATCCCACAACTCTCAACTTTTTTCTTTCTCATGAGAGGTTAAGGGAAAGTGATAAATAAGCTATTACTTTGCTTGAATATCTCAAAAGAACATCGATCAGGAGTTTTGAAAGAGTAAAATCATTCTCAAAGTAATAATAAGTACTCAAGATTAATTTTTCAAAGTAATAATAAGAACTCAAGATTAAATTTTCTCCCATTGTATCAATCAATCAGCTTACTATTGTACCAGTTACAAAATATATAGATGATCGGCTTTCCTTTTCTCTATTTTGCAGTATTCAAATATTCAGATAATGTTGTAGTTAAATTATTTTTCAGATTGATCATTAATCTACTGTAAGTCTGTAATCCTTTTTTTCTTTTTGATTTTGAACCGACTATGTTATACAAATAGACATAAATATTTAAAGAACTATTAAGATTAATTATTTTCCATTAGTTTATATAATCAGTGTTAGTTCTGTTAGAGTTAGTTAGTAGGCAAGCATAGACATTTGTTAGTTAGTTTTAGTTAGTTAGTTAGTTAGCTTAGCTTTGTCTTTACACACTTGCTATAGTGGGAGGAGTTCCACTCGTTTCAATGATTGAACTAATAGAATAGAAATTCCTTTTCTTCCAGAATGTTCATCTGCTTGTCTTCCTCTTCTCTCTTCATCGAATAGCATTGAGGTTATGGTGTGAAGCTTCTGCCATTATTGCTGAAGTATTCGCGACTCAGCTAAGGGAAAAATTACTGTTCCATTGCTTGAATTTTGATATAGTACCAGAGCCAGGTCAGAAGTTCCGATTTATTTTCACATTAAATCTAGATTCATCATCTTAGATTTTATTTTGACCATGCGCATGCGGACTTTAATCTCATCGATTTCAATATATTCCTCTTAGAATCCTTTATCAATATTCTAGATCTGTAGTTATAATCTTCTATTGGTTAATTAGTTGAATTTTACACCTTGTAAGAGATGGCTACTGATAGAGATGATGAACAGTCTACACCGACCATGGTTGAATCTCCTAATCAGCCAATTGTTGACACTAGCAGTCCTTTTTACATGTATCCCTCTGATAATACGGGAATAATGCTAGTTATTATTCCATTTGATGGATTCGATTATCGCTTATGGAGAAGAGGTGTGATGAGAGCCCTATCGGTGAAGAATAAACTAGGCTTCATCAATGGGGACTGTAAAAGGTCAGATCCAAACTCCTTAAGCTATCGATTGTAGGAGAGATGTTATTATATGGTCACTTCATATATTTTGAATTCCTTGGCGAATGAAATTGCACACAGTGTTGTAAGAGAAATTCCTTGGCGAATGAAATTTTACACCTTGTAAGAGATGGCTACTGATAGAGATGATGAACAGTCTACTCCGACCATGGTTGAATCTCCTAATCCGTTAATTGCTGACATTAGCTGTCCTTTTTACATGTATCCTTCTGATAATACGGGAATAATACTAGTTCTTGTTCCATTTGATGGATTCGATTATCGCTTATGGAGAAGAGGTGTGATGAGAGCCCTATCGGTGAAGAATAAACTAGGCTTCATCAATGGGGACTGTAAAAGGTCAGATCCAGACTCCTTAAGCTATCGATTGTAGGAGAGATGTGATGATATGGTCACTTCATATATTTTGAATTCCTTAGCGAATGAAATTGCACATAGTGTTGAGTATGTGATAGATGCAATCGAGTTATGGAAAGAGCTTGAAGATCGATATAATTAAACAAATGGAACAAAGCTCTACCAAATTCAAAAGGAGATTAACGACTTGTCTCAAGGAGCTCTTGATATTACTGGTTACTATACCAAAGTGAAAAAACTATTTTTAAGAGCTAACTACTCTGATGGCTAAATCTCATTGTACCTGCAATTGCACATGTGGAGCAAGGGAAAGTATGCACAAAGAAGAACAAGACAAAAGGTTAATACAGTTCCTTATTGAACTAAATGACACCTACACTATGATTCGAGGTAGTATCCTCATGACACAGGCCTTCTCATTGTTAATTCAAGAGGAAAGATAGAGAGAAATTAAACCTCATAACCGCTTAGCTCTTGAGTCATCAGCCCTAAATGTCAACACAAGCAGGACATCATCATTGAAGACAAATTACTCTCCTAACAACTCTCACAACTATAGAAACAGAACCTTCTATGATTACTGCAAAAGGCCAGGACACATGAAAGAGAAGTGCTACAAACTTCATGGTTATCCTCAAGGCTTCAATCAAAATCAGAATCCAAATCTAAGTTACAACTAAACTTCCAGTTTCAATCAAAATCCAAGACAAAATTATAACTATGGGAATAATTCTGGTGTGAACCAAAGTACCAGATTCACTAGGGGAAATAGAGGAATGGATAATGCACATGTAGCAGCCACAGATACTCAGCATACTGGTGATGAGAACTGCAGTGATCAAAGTGTGAGTCTCATAAAGGAAGAATACAGTCAACTTGTGAACCTACTACAACAGTTCTAATCAAGAGGAGGAAGAGACAACTCAGACAATGTCAACACTTCATCAGGTAACTTTGCATGCATCATAGCATGTACCTCCTCTATTGATTTTAGGAAACTCTCATGTCAATGTTTCAAAAATAATACTGACTCATGGATTATAGATTTATGGATATCAAATGACATGACCTTTAATAGATCTTTATTAACCAATATAGTAACTCTACCTTATCCTCTACTTGTCATTCTCCCAAATGGTTACAAAGTAAAGGTGAATAAGATCGATAATGTTGTACTAACTCCTAAGATCACCCTGAATAGGGTAATGTTTGTTCCATCTTTTAAATACAAACTGATGTCTGTTCATTCTCTAGCTTCTCATCTTAGTTGTCATGTTGCCTTCATTAAGCACTATTATATGCCGTAGACCCCTTCCATGAAGATGCCTGTGGTGATTGGTAGAGTCAAAGATGGGCTCTACATCTTATGTTCAAGGTGCTTGAAGAACAACAGTACAAGTCCTGGAGCAAATGTCATTGATTTCCTATCCACCCTTGTCACTCAATGCACTTATAATACACAATGTCCACTTCATTCTATAGTAAATACACCATCTCATGTCAATAAGTATGTTCTCTCATCTTCAATTGTAAGTAGTTCAAGTGCAGATATTGAAAAACAATTTCTTTCTGTGAATTCATCATCTAATTGTCCTAGTGCTTTTTTTCATATGTGTGTTGGAGACAATACGGATGTTCTGTGGCATAACAGACTTGGTATTTTCTCTTTGTAAAAATGAAAAATATCTCCTCTATTCCTATGACTTTTTCTTCCAAACAACCCTTTAATTGTACCATCTGCCTAATGGCTAGACAGGAAAGGCTCCGATTTCCTCAAAGAACTAACATAACCAATAAGATTTTTGAGTTCCTACATGTTTACTTATGGGGACTATATCATGTGCCCACACATGATAAGTACAAATATTTCATGACAATTGTGGATGACTTTAGTAGGTCCATTTGGACTCATCTCCTATCCAGTAAAAGCAATACTCATCAAGTACTTAAGGGATTCATTAGTCTAGTGGAAAGTCAGTTTCGAGTAAATGTTAAAACTATGAGTGCAAATAATGGACTAGAGTTCACCAATGCAGAAACAAATATGTTATTCCAATCCAAAGGTATCATATATCAAAGAACTTGCCCTACACTCCACAGCAAAATAGAGTAGTGGAAAGAAAACACAAGTATCTCCTTGAAACAGCCAGAGATCTCCTCTTTCAATCTAAACTTCCCCTAAAATATTGGGGTGAATGTATACTCTATGCAGCCTTTCTCATAAACAGACTCCCTTCAACTTCTATTTATGATCAAACTCCATATGAATTGTTGTACTAGAGAAAGCCAAAGTACTCTCACCTTAAAAGTTTTGGACTGCTTGTGCTACCCCACTGTACCTAAACCTCACAGAGATAAATTTGAACCTATAACAACACCGCATGTATTTGTTGGCTATCCCTTCAATACAAAGGGATACAAAGTCCTAAGTCTGGCCACTAGAAAGATCACGTTTTCCAGAGATGTAGTTTTCAATGAGTCTATCTTCCCATTTGCAACCAATTTAGATATATCTCCCCAATCATATGTCCCTCATTCGATTCCTTTTATTGAACCTCTATGTCAGCAACCTTCTGATAGTACAAATATTAGACAAAAAGTTATGAACATTTGAGTGTTCAAAGGAGTAATAATGACAACACAACTGATCTCATGTCACCTGCACATGATCACTCCTTATCATCCTCCATAATACCGAATTTTCCAACACAATTTTCATCACAAGATCATACTGAGCAACCTCATGCAAAACCCATGTAGCTGAGACAATCCTCAAGAACACACAAGGCACCTAGTTATCTATAAGACTATGTACATTCCCTACCTAAACTTAAACCAAATACTAACTTCTTTAATGCATTTTTTTCTATGAATCATCATGTTGCCTCTGATCTATTAACTCCTAAAAGTCAAGTTCTTGTGAGAAATATCTGTCATGACAGGAAACCATCACTATATGAGGAAGCAACTATTGATCCTGCATGGCAAGCTGCAATGACACAGGAGTTTGAGGCTCTATATTCCAACCACACTTGGGACCTGGTAGCTCTACACCAGGGAAACAAGCAATAGAATGCAAGTGGATTTACAAAGTGAAGAATAAAGCTGATGGTAGTATAAAAAGGTTCAAGGCCAGACTAGTTGTGAAAGGTTATACATAACAGGCAGGAATTGACTACACAGAGACATTTTCCCCGATAGTAAAGATGACAATAGTGGGAGCATTAATAGCCACAGCAGTGAAGAAAGGGTGGTGTATATCTCAGCTAGATGTAAATAATGCCTTCCTCCATAGAGACCTCAGTGACGAAGTATATATGTAGACTCCAATTGGACTTGTTGTGGATAAACCTGGATTGTTGTGCAAACTAAACAAGTCTCTCTCTATGGTTTAAAGCAAGCTAGTCGATAGTGGTATGAAACACTGACTGAAGCTTTGTGCTCAAAAGGATATACACACTCCATGAATGACTACTCACTTTTTTATAAGAAAAATGGAAATTCCTTGGTATATGTTGCAGTATATGTGGATGATGTGCTACTCACTGGAATTGATCAGGAAGAGATCACACAGTTGAAAGACTCCTTACGTGAGCAGCTTAAAATCAAAGATTTGGGACAACTGCACTACTTTTTTGGGCTAGAGGTAATGCACAAGGATGATGGTGTAATAATTTCTCAAAGAAAATTTGTGCTAGACATGTTGAAAGAGTATTACTGCCTAGATTATAAGCCTTGTTCTTCACTCTTAGACCCTACAATAAAGCTAAAGACCAAAGAAGGTACCATCCTACGGGACCCTACTTACTACTGGGAACTAGTAGGAAAGCTAAATTTTCTAATTAACACTAGAATGGACATTGCATATAGTGTTCAACACTTGAGTCAGTTCTTGTAAGAGCCCAGAGAACCCCATTTAAATGCAGTTTTCCATCTGCTTAGATACCTGAAAAGTGATCCCACTTTGGAAATCTTCATGTCTAAGGATGCAGATTGCACAGGCACGACATATTGCGACTCTAATTGGGTAAATTGTCTAGATTTCAGGAGATCCATTACAGGCTATTTAGTGTTTTTGGGAAATAATCCTGTTAGTTGGAAGTCCAAGAAACAGAAAACTATATCACTATCTTCTACAGAAGCAGAGTATAGGGCTTTGAAGAAAGTAGTGGGGGAACTGGTATGGTTGAGCAGGCTGTTTGAAGAACTAGATGCCCCCTTTCTGATGCCTATTTTAGTGTTCTGTGATAGCCAATCTGCACTTCACATTGCCAAGAATCCAATCTTCAACGAGAGAACCAAACACATAGAAGTGGACTGTTATTTTGTGAGCGATCAATTGCAAACAAGATTAGTCTCACTCCACCACATTGGAACAGATAGTTAACTGGCAGATATTTTGACTAAAGCCTTAGTTGGAATCAAACATAATGCCATATTAAATAAGTTAGCTGTATTTGCAACACTTCCAACTATAGGGGGGAGAGGTATTAAGATTAATTATTTCCCATTAGTTTATATAATCGGTGTTAGTTCTGTTAGAGTTGGTTAGTGGGCAAGCATAGACATCTGTCAGTTAGTTTTTAGTTAGTTAGTTAGCTTAGCTTTGTCTTTACACACTTATATATAGTGGGAGGAGTTCCACTCATTTCTGTGATTGGACTAATAGAATAGAAATTTCTTTTCTTCCAGAATGCTTGTCTCCCTCTTCTTTCTTCATCGAATAACATTAAGGTTATGGCGTGAAGCTTCCGCCATTATTGCTGAAGCATCCGCGACTCAGCTAAGGAAGAAATTACTGTTCCATTGCTTCAATTTTGATAAAAACATATAAAGCCTCAAATTTGACATATTTGTTTTGCATAATAGCTATTTTAATTCCTTATATGACTCTTATAGGAACAGCGTAAATAGAAAAGTTTCCTCGTCCTCATTTCACAATCTTTCATCGCATCATTATATCTATACGATATTAAAAGCACGAAGACCTTTAGCGAAATATTGTTTGCCTTTTTTACCCTTTAAGATTATATTTCACATTAAATAAAATAATAATTTAATTATTTTTTTAATATTTAAGAATTCTAAATCAACTTAATTTTTTGCATTATTTCCCTAATATTTAGGCGTTTCAAATCAACTAAAATTGTATATGCTAAATATTCCTTGTTTCAACTTTTATGTGACGAGGCATAACGTACTAAATTTTATATACTAAAATATTCCTTGTATACTATAAGCGTGAAAAAACTAAACAAAACATTTCCTTTTTTTAGAAAAGAAAATTTACGGCTTAGAATGGGTAGTAGATTGTTGTTGGCCAATGAAAAGTATCATTTTTATGTCCTAATTTTAGTATAAAATATTCAAGGTACTTTCAAGTTTCAAATAATCTTTTCTCTCTATATTTATTTTTTCCAAGGTAAGAAAAAAGAGCTCAAACAATTAATATTCTTTAATTACAATTAGTGAAAAAAAGTTTAAGCAAATTTGTAATTATAAATAATATTTAGAACATTATTTTATGTATGTTTCATTGATTAAGCATGAAAACCTAGTTAAAATCAACGGTATAACACTAGAGAAGTAAATGAATTTGGTTTTATTTTCTAATTTCTCATGTTATTCATGAGAATGCACATTATACTTACTTTTGAAATTCTTATTACAATTAAATTCTAGATTTCTAGATATTTCTTTTGTATAATCTTTGAAAAGTAGACTGATCAATAATAAGATAAATTGCTAAAAAGATATTTAATAATATAAAATATCTTCAACTCATAAATTTAAAAGTGCAATGTGATTAATTTTTTACTCTTCAACAATGCAAAATTTTTAGTGGATAAAATTAATAACTGTAATTAAATATTTAAAACTCTGAATGAGCTAAAATATGAAGAACTTGAATGAATAAAAAAGCAATGTTCAAAACAAATAATTAAGTCTTTGAATTACTAATTATCCAAAGAATTCAATTTAAGTACTTTTTAATTCATCGTATAAGTAAATTCGTTTTCAAGTTCACAAAAATCTTAAGATATATAAATTTATCTCCATAAAAAGAGTATTATCGGTGAAAAAAATGAACAAAATTAGAATTAACAATCAAATTAGTAAAAATACAAACTTAAAGTATTAAGGATTAAATAATGAAAGACAAAATATATTCTAAATAAGTTTTCATAAATTATTATTATTATTATTATTATTATTATTATTATTCCAAAATGGCAACTTTTACCGTTTCTATATATTAAGTTAATAGTTGTAAAATAGTAACTCAACATTAGTTATTTTTAGATTTTATATTGTCACTTATTAGTTTTTTCTATGAGCTATAAAACCAACCTCATCATTTCTAAAGACCAAAAGATTCAATTTTTTAAATTATTTTAGTTATTTTCGTTAATAAAATTATTTTATGTTATTTGTTAGTTTTCAGTATTAGGCTATAGAAATGACAATAATTTTCGTAAGATATTCCCATATAAATTCTTAGAAATCACAATAAGGTATATGAGGATTTCTATTGGCATGATTCCTTCCTTTATTGAGGTAACACAATGGGATCACCTGTACATAGGTCGGGTTGGTTTGGATTTTTTAATTATCAAACCAAATCAATAGTGTTAGATTTTTAAATCTATAAACCAAACCAAACCAACGAAAACGGGTTTTTCAATCTCGGGTTTTCTTGGATTTTTTCGAATTTTCGGATTTTTTTTTCCGATAAGTCTTCATAGCACAAATATATAACTTGTGCTCCACATACTTCTCTAATCCTACAAGATACAACTATATAATGTATTTTTCAAGAAATTAATACAATAATATGAGATGCGTCATAACATTGTACTAAAATATTCAATAACAAAAATACTAAAATCTATAAAAAAAATATTACTAAGTAATAAGCCATAATAAATATTAACATAATCTAAAAGTACTATATAAGTCATGCTTAAATAAGTACAACTATAA
>MU669624.1:255434-266309 GCA_026770625.1 Nicotiana glauca
CTCAATTTGAAGTGTTTAGCAAGAGGAGTACTAACCACTTTTGCATCTGTCATATTGAACCTCTTGAGTACCTTCTCAATGTATTGCTTTTGGGACAGAAATAACTCCTTTCTATCTCTGTGTCGGTGGATTTGAATGCTCAAGATTTTCTTTGCTGGCCCCAAGTCTTTCATCGCAAATGATTTGCTCAACTGCTTCTTAAGGACTGCAATTCTAGATTTATTCTTTCCAACAATAAGCATGTCATCCACATAAAGCAATAAAATAATAAAGTCATCATTAGAAAACTTCTAGAAGAATACACAGTGGTCTGAAGAAGTTTTCTTGTACCCTTGTTCTTCAAAGACCGATTCAAACTTCAAATACCATTGCCTTGGAGCTTGTTTCAATCCATACAAGCTCTTTTTCAATTTGCAAACATAATTTTCTTTTCCCTTAGTTACAAAACCCTCAGGTTGCTCCATATAAATCTCCTCATCCAAATCACCATGAAGAAAAGCAGTCTTGACATCTATCTGCTCAACCTCTAAATCTAGACTTGCAGCTAAGCTTAGAACCATACGAATAGAAGACATCTTCACAACATGGCAGAAAATTTCATCAAAGTCAACTCCTTTCTTCTGGCCAAAACCTTTAAAAACTAACCTCGCCTTGTATATAGGCGCAGAGGTATGGTTATCTTACTTTATTCTGAATATCCATTTGTTAGATAAAGCTCTCTTACCTTTCGGCAATTTTACTAACTCATATGTACCATTCTCATGGAGTGACTTCATCTCATCTTCCATCGCTCAATCCAATGATCTTTGTGATTATCTTGCATGGCTTCATCATAATTCTCAGGTTATCCTATGTCAGTCAAAAGTACATACTCATCAGGAGGATAGTGTATGGATTTTTGCTTCTCCTTTGTAGATCTTCTAAGAGAGGTTTCAGGAGCATTCGAAGTAGTTACCTGTGCAGGAATTGGTTGCTGATCAACCACAACTTCATCAACTGGAGCATCCATATCATCTACACCATGATGATCATTTTGATCTTGATCACTATCTCCACCATTGTTTTGGGTTCCTTCATGTGCAATAGGTGCCTTAGCAATTGAAACTGGATCAATATCAACTAAGCTCTCATTACTCTGAGAATCTATCTTCTCAGCTTTGTCAATATCTTCAATAGTTTGGTCTTCAAAGAATATTGTATCACAACTTCTAATAAGTTTATTATCAACTGGATCATAAAAACGATACCCAAGCTCATCTTGACCATAACCGATAAAGATGCACTACTTAGTTTTGACATCCAGTTTCGATCTCTCATCTTTAGGAATATGCACACAATCTTTACACCCAAAAACTCTCAGGTGATCATAAGAAACATCTTTGACAAACCAAACTCTGTCTGGGACATCACCATCCAAAGCAACAGCAGGAGACAAATTGATAACATAGGCAACAGTAAGTGCTTCCGCCCAAAATGTATTTGGAAGTTTAGCCTCTGAAAGTAAGCATCTAACTCTCTCAACTAGAGTTCTATTCATCCTCTCTGCCAAACCGTTCAATTGAGGCGTCTTGGGCGGAGTTTTCTGATGACGAATTCCTTGCAATAATTATCAAAGGGACCACAATATTCACCACCCTTGTCAGTGCGAATACATTTTAATTTCTTCCCCGTCTGTCTCTCAGCTAAGGCCTGGAATTCCTTAAACACGCCAAGTGCTTGATCTTTAGATTTCAAAGGATACACCCAGAGCTTACGAGAATGATCATCAATGAAGGTCACAAAGTAAAGTGCACCACCTTTTGACTTTACTTTAAAAGGACCACACAAATCAGAGTGTATTAGCTCTAATAAATCGGGCTTTCTTGAGGGAAAATGGCTATGAAAGGAAACCCTTTTCTGTTTGCCAGCTAAACAATGTATGTACCTTTGTAGCTTTGCTTGTTTTACTCCAGAAAGCAAACTTTTCTTAGCCAAACACGTAATCCTCTCTCACTCATATGACTCAATCTTCGATGCCACAATTCTGACAAACTACCACTTTCCACCAGATTTATTGAGTCATTAAAAATAGAGCCTTGTATCACATATAATTGACCAGACTTGACTCCGTGAGCCACTACTAATGAGCCCTTAGTGAGCTTCCATTGGCCATTAAAGAGAGCATTATGGTAACCTTCATTGTCTAATCTTCCTTCGGAGATCAAATTGAAAGGAAAGTCTGGAGCATGCTTCACATCTTGAAGAACTAACGTTGAACCATTATTAGTTTTCAAACAAACTGTGCCAACACCAAATACCTTAACTTCACTGGCATTGCCCATCTTTAATACTCCAGAATCAACAGCAGTATAAGATGAGAAAAAATCTTTTCTTGGTGTGACATGTGAGGTAGCTCCAGAATCTACTATCCAGCTCGTCTCATAGGATACCAAATTGATGACGTTTTCATCATAAGCAAAAAGAAGGTCATCTCGAACAATAGCAGCAACATTGTTCTCGTTATTTTCAACTTTCTTTCCTTCTCTAGTGTCTTGATTCAACTTGCGGCAAAACCTTTTGATGTGTCATTTCTTGCCACAATGGTTGCATGTAACATTATAGTATTTGGACCTTGACTTACTTCTACTTTTACCTCTATTCCTTGAGCCTTTTGTTCTATCTCTCCCCCGGTCTTCTGTAACCAAGATATCTGTTTGTGAGGATGAACCTTGAGATTTTCTCCTTAATTCCTCGTTTAACACACCACTCTTGGCATATTCCATAGTCACCTTACCTCCAGGAGCTAAATTTGTCAAAGAAATACGAAGAGTTTTCCAAAAGTCTGGCAGAGTATTAAGAAGCCAAAGTCCTTGTATCTCATCATCAAAATTAACCCCCATTCCAGATAACTGATCAAGGATGCCCTGAAAATTATTTATGTGATCAAGGATAGGGCTGCCTTCCTTGTATTTAAATATCATCAATTGCTTTAGCAGAAACAATTTGTTGTTCCTAGTTTTTGAAGCATAAAGAGTCTCTTGCTTTTCCCACAATGATCTCGTATGTATCTCGTTCACAATATGGTTGCGAACATTATCTTCAACCCATTGCCGTATATATCCACATACTTGTTGGTGCTCGAAATCCCAATCGTCATCGGATATACTTTCGGGTTTATGAGCTGAAAAAACGGGTAGATACATCTTGTTCACGAACAACAAGTCTTTCATCTTGCCTCTCCAAACATTATAATTTCTCCCATTTAAACATACCATCTTGCTCATATTTGCCTCCATTCTGTAATAACCCGGATAAATAACCAAGGCTCTGATACCACTGTTATGTCAAGGAAGAGGCAAACCCGAAAATAAAGAAGATAAAGAACACCAAATTTTAACGTGGAAAACCCTTCAAATCGAACGTAAAAACCATGGGATCAAAAAGATCCAAAAAACTCCACTATAACAATAAGAGAGTTATAAAAGTTCTCTAAATTGGCTACACAACAAGGGCCAAACACGGAGCAACAATAGCAACAACTAATCAATTGAAGAAAGAGTATAATTCACAAAATGAAGCTGCTGTTCGAGGCTCAAAATCAGATACTACGGGCCTCTAAATCCGATCTCCACCATTCAAATCCAAGACCAAGATGTTATGAACACTCAATCAAAATTTCAGTCCGATCCAACGGTTAACGAATCGAAAAATGTGATTTGAAGTTGGCTGGTCGGAATAAAAATCTGTAGCAAAACAAATACTTTTCTTCTCTCTTCTCTCTTGATGAAAGCTCTCTCAAAACCCACTCTTATGTGCTTAAGTCTTTCAAAGACTTGTATCAATGAGCATAGAATAATTCTCCAAGGTTGTCCTATTTATAGATCATGAGTGGTGCTTTCTCTTAAAGCCAAAACCCACTCAAAATAGGAATAAACCGAATCCAATTTCAAATAGGATTGGAAATCAAAAAAGAATAGGATTAGGCTATTGGGCCTTTGGCTAGATAGCATGGGCATGTGCCCAACACAAGGATGACAATATTCCTTTACCTTTGCCAAGAAAAGATAAAAGAATTGTTGCATAATGATTTTCTAAAACAATACTCCCTCCGGTCCAAAATAAGTAATTTTTTGGCCTTTTTCTTGTGGTCCAAAATAAGTGATTTTTTCAAATTTCAAGAATGAATTAATTATTTTTTTCCTGCATTATCCTTGGAGTAAATAGTGTTGGAATATGTGTTAGGAGTGTTTATGTGAGATAGTAAAGGTTAATATAGTCAATTCCATTGCTAATTAATGCTAAAAGGTAAATTTTTTAATTTGTGTGAAACATTCAAAAAAAATTACTTATTTTAGAACGGAGGGAGTACTTTAGTACCTTACTTTAATTGGCACGCTGATGAATCTTAAGTAGGACGCCACATGATTAGGTATAGTATTTAATTTGTTTGTTTGTTTGTTCATTGTCGCGTGGCCTTTGTGCTCACACCGACACTCGCAAATATGCCATTTTCTTTAGTCCACAAACTTATTAAAACACGCAGAAAGAAAAAAAAAGAAACCAAACAGAACGACAACAAGGGTGTGACCTAGTGCAATGAAATGTATTGAGAATTATAATATTTCAGGTTCAATTTTAGCGGAGGCTAAAAAATTATTAGTTGATTTTTTTCTATTCGTTCAAATTTAAATGGACCAAATAATCCAACAATACTTATACTGATAAAATTAAGTACCAGTAAAATTAATCGATGTACACATTGATAAATCAAATACTTTGGTTATATAAAAAAATAGAACGACTAGACACTAAAGTCGTCAGCCCCATCTTGGTTAGTTGGGTTGTCTTTCTCTTTCATTTTCCTTCTAACCCCACTTCCACTGTCGGCAGCTGTTAAGAGACAATTCTTCTACGGGCTACAGCTCATTTTTCTGTTATTTTTAATTAATTACTACTCCTATACTATTATCTAAAGAATTTGAATTATATGTTTTCGTTTGTAAAATATTTTTATATCATTAATTTAGTTGTAAACTTAAGTTTTATATACTTATAGTATAAACAATTTACTATTATTATAATTTAAGTGGTTATATATATAAATATAACATGTTCTCAATCTATTGTTAGTTAGGATACTATATGAGACCTCCATCAAAAGAATATGTAATAGAAAACTAGATATAAATTAAAATCATAATGCATTATTCACTTTTTCATCAGGCTACTGTAAACCGTTATCTATATTCCGTTAAAAAGTTAAAATCTTTATGTAAATGTTTATTTCAAATATTTGGTACTCCATCAGCCTAAAGAAGTTTTAGATATTTAACTCTGTTATTTCCATATGTATTAAGTAGAAGATTCTTTTCTTTAGGGGTTAAAAAGTCTTTGTATTGCTACAGACGCTTCTCCCTCCTATTTGCTTGCAAATTACCAGCCATAGCAACGAATTGAAAAGACGGGCGACTCTTTAATTTTTGAACACAATTGCAATTTTTATACGAATACGTTGATAGCTGCAAAATTTAACAATTGAAGACGACACTTGGTTTACTTTCCGATTTATACAGGATTGCTATTTTTAGGTATAAACATTCATATACTTCAATTTGATAAAAAGTTTTTTTTCCTTTTCTAAACTAACATAATTACAAAAAATGAGAACACTCAAAACTAGAGTACTACTAGCATCATTTATAGTTACAATTTGCAAGTACACTTTTGGTTCCAATATCCGATTGGGGCTTTGTTTTACTCTATTCAGTTTGAAATAAAGTAGCTTATTGAAGTATTTTTTCACCTTTTATTTAAGGAATTATACCCTCAGGGTCCATTTACTTTTTTGTGTAAGAAAAAAGAATATCGAATTACAGACATTAGGTCTCTAATTATCATTTTGAGAAGACGCTCAAAGTTTTAATAAGCATGTCTTATCTTAAAGGGGCATTGCTTCATTGAGTAAAAGTAAATTCTTTTAATAAAAATATTACTATTACATAATTTACATTGTAGGAATTCTTATTTAATTTATAAAGTTTAAGTGTTTCTTTAAAACTATTTTTTTGACATATATACTTACTAAGTGAAAACTCTATTTTAACTTTGTTACTACTATTTACTTTATAATCATTTTTGATAATTCAGTAAAGGAAATTATATTTAATAAGAGAAAATAAATAATTTTGGATGAAAACAACATACACTATAGAAAAACTTTATTACAGTGGCCATTGGGTGGTTATTATCTAAAAAGACTATATTAAAGTCCACTTAAGCTCAATAGACTAACTTGTCATGTGAGCTCAGTTCCAGCTGCCACTCACCGCCAAGATTTTTCTCTTCTCTTTTAGCCCATTTTCTGTAGCATTTTAGCATATCTTAAGCACAGAGTGTCCCAAAAGAAAAAGCACAAGAAAATATATAGCAGCTACAACGGGCTTATGGAGTTCTTCGGATCTTTTCCTAGATTTACTACTACTGCAGTATTATTAATCTTCTTGCTGTCTTGCTTCAGCTTTTCATCGACAGGTTTGCTCATGACTTTATACCCTTTTTTTGCAATCCATTTATTTTTTTTGTGAAATTGTGATATGGGTTTTAATTAGTTCTTGATTTGCTTGTTTGGATTTGAAGAATGCGGTAATACTGAGAGTTCTTGATGGCATTTCTTGGAGGATTAGAATTTTTTTTGTGATTTTTAACATCAAGATTTGATTTTTATGTCAAATCACATATCATGTTTGATTTTAATGTCACATTACATCTAATTTCTATTGTTGGGATTAATGAACTGAAATCATACTGGACCAAAGATTGATCTGCTTCTTGCCAAACTAAATCCTGAGGATTAAAGTATATCGTGTCTTGATTTGGATAAATTGAACTTAAATGTTAGATCTTTAATGTTTTCTATTGATTAATTCCTCCCCACCCCCCAAGAGAGGGAGAGAGCTACTAAAGATACACAGGTAGGTAGTGATAAATCTCACTGAAAAGGATTTCAGATCAATCTCATTTTTCCTTTCACTTGGGTTTTGCTCTGATTTATGCTTCACAATTATATAGGAAGCTAAAAGTTTTCTTATCTCAAGTCAATGTGCTATCCTAATTGAATTCTCTGCATTCTCCTAAAGACAAGATCAAAGAAGATCGTAACAGTTTGGTGCCGTGCCTGTACTAGATATATGTCAGCTATGATCGCTGGTCGAATACGAGCCCGGGAAAGCATTTAGAAATGATGGATCCCAGTCCAAACTATATTCTTCTGTCGGAGAATCCATTTTGTTGCAATTGATGTTCTGAGATGTTAGAATTTGGGGTTTGCACTGTCACAACTTGCATTTTATCACGTTGGTTAAGATTTTGAAGTTTGAACTGAATATACAACCATATTTAACTTGTTACATAGTCTAGGGAAAGTTGAAATCCTTAAAAAATTTCTCGTTTTCTATGTTGTTGAATCAGATATTTGAGTCATTTCACCCTTTTCTATTACATCAGAGTAAAGATCTGTTGTTTTTGACAGTTTTCACATTATAATTTTGTTTCTGGTTTTTTTCTAGATGCCTTCGATGCACTTGATCCCAATGGCAACATCACAATAAAATGGGATGTCATCAGCTGGACGCCGGATGGATATGTTGTAAGTAGCACTCTCTCTCTCTCTCTCTCTCCCTTTGTTTTTTGAAAACCATTTTGGACTAAAACCACTCTGCAGCTATTGCGCTGCAGTTTCTGAGTTTGTTTAAGAATTGCCTTTCCGCACATTAGTTGTTTCAAGTGTTATTGCGTTTAAAATTAGTGCATACAAAATTTTTTTTTAAGTTCTTTAGCAAACTGTTTTATTCTTTAGTCTTTAGGTTTCAGTGTCATGTTCTATATTTTCTTTAGTCTGCATTTATCTCTACTTCTTCTTGTTGGAGTAGTATTGAACAAATTGGAAGTTTCTGATCATTATCATTGGCAACGGACAGGCTGTTGTGACTATGTTCAACTTCCAGCAATATAGACATATTCAAGCACCAGGCTGGACTTTGGGATGGACATGGGCGAAGAAGGAGGTAATATGGAATATGATGGGAGCTCAAACAACAGAGCAAGGAGATTGTTCAAAATTTAAAGGGAACATTCCCCATTGCTGCAAGAAGGATCCAACAGTTGTTGACTTACTGCCCGGAACTCCTTACAACCAGCAGATCGCAAATTGCTGCAAGGGCGGAGTGATCAACTCATGGGGCCAAGATTCCGCAACTGCTGTTAGTTCATTCCAAGTCAGTGTTGGTGCTGCCGGTACAACCAATAAAACAGTTAGAGTTCCTAAGAACTTCACCTTAAAGGCACCTGGGCCTGGTTATACTTGTGGGCCCGCTAAAATTGTTAAACCCACTAAGTTCGTTACTCAAGATGGGAGACGAGTAACACAAGCCATGAGTAAGTTAATTGTTGAGATATCTCCTTGTCCATGAAACAAATGAGAATTCTGGATTTCCTCTTTTAAGACTGTTATTTCTCCTTATAATTGCCATGAAGATTAATTTCTAACTATTTATATTGTTAATGACAGTGACTTGGAATGTCACATGCACATACTCACAGTTCCTAGCTCAAAAAACTCCCACATGCTGCGTCTCCATCTCATCCTTCTACAATGACACAATTGTACCGTGTCCAACATGCACTTGTGGCTGCCAGAAGAATGGCACTCAGCATGGAAATTGTGTAGAGTAAGTCCTGCAAAAACATGCTTTTTTTTTCCTCCATTATTTTGTCACTTCTAAAATCTTTGGTTATTTACTTCCTGATCCTTTTTCATTTGCTCCTTGCAGTCAAGACGAACCGCACTTAGCTTCAGTTGTTTCAGACCATGGAAAGAAGAATACTTATGCTCCTTTGGTTCAGTGCACAAATCATATGTGCCCTATTAGAATTCATTGGCATGTGAAACTCAACTACAAGGAGTATTGGCGAGTGAAGGTCACTATAACTAACTTCAATTACAATATGAATTATACACAATGGAACTTAGTTGTCCAGCATCCCAACTTTGACAACCTGACTCAGTTATTCAGCTTCAATTACAAGTCATTAACACCTTATGGAGCAATAAGTAAGTTCTCTTTCTATTGTTATACAACTATACAAGCTCTCATAACCAGTTGCTACTGTTACATTCGTGGTCCAAAATAGCTAGCTGCTTATACTTTCGTGTTAAAGACTTTAGATGGATTTCCAAAAGTATCTTTTTCCTACTTTTAAAGAAGAATTTCATTTCAGAATCTTGTGTCATGTTTTTGGTTGGCAATACTATGCCATTGAAGATATTTTTACCTAAATTGTCCTATCAATTGAGAGATTGAGGATACGGCTAATCTCCTGGACCTTTTTTTTAACAGATGACACTGCCATGTTATGGGGTATGAAATTCTACAACGATCTGCTCATGCAAGCCGGTCCTTTAGGAAATGTCCAGTCAGAGCTTCTATTCCGCAAGGATTTATCGACTTTTACTTTTGACAAGGGGTGGGCTTTTCCCCGTAGAGTTTATTTCAATGGTGATAACTGTGTCATGCCGCCTCCTGATTCATATCCATATATGCCAAATGCCGGTACCATATGGAAGGTTTCTTCACTTAAGTTAGTGGTGACACTGATGCTCTCTACAGCCTTCTTCTTTGCATTTATTTAGAAGCCTCTCGTTTGGATGAATGCCAAGTGTCTGTCTCAGTAAGTTATCTTTGGATTGATTCACTCCCACTGCTGATAAAACTGATTGGAGTATTGCCTGAGCTGTGACGTCGACCATTCTTATGGATTCGGGTAATATTTGTTTGAGGCAAATATTAGTTTCATCTGCATACTCGTAAGGGCTGGTGGAATGGCTGCCATAATTTTCCTTCAGCAGTTGTATCCAATGTGTTTCTATTGTGGTGTATTCATTTTTGTTATGTAGATTTCTCAAATTCATAGTAATCTCAGATTTGTATGAGAAATAAAGACCATTTACAAACAGATAGAGTTAAATTATTTGATATTCTTTAGTGCTCTATTTTTCTGTACCATCATCATGTAACCACTTTTTACATTGTAAAAAAGATTCTGTGTTTTTCCAGCGTTTATAGTACATTCGATAATTCCTGTCCTTCCCTTGCACCTTGTTCTATTCTATGAAATGTGTGATTTTTAGAGCAATTTGTGATGACCCGCCATGTCATCATGCCACATAGGTGCTATTTGGCATTTATTAATGCCATGTGGAAGCTTACATAAGAAGAAGACTAGTATTTGTAAGAAGATTCTAGAGAAGTATGAATATTTTCTTAGGAAGAACCTAGATCCTTATGGATTTGCTAGGAAAGTCCTTGGAATCTTCTAGGCTTGTAAAGTATTCTAGAGAAAGTCCTTATCTTGTAAATATCAAGGACTTATATAATAATTAATATTTACACACTAGCCCCTAGGAGACTAGTATATAAAAGGCCATTCATTTGTAACTCATCAAGTAAACATTTCAAGTTCTCTCTAATACAAAGCTTCCTTTAGCAATTCTCTTGTGTTCTTTCTTCCATTCTCTTAGCGATATTGAGTGTAGTAGGGCTGACTTGGCATAGCAAGAACGTGAGCAAGTTGTGCAAGATCGTGAGCAAGTTGTCAAGTGCCGTACGTGTACTTAGTTAAGAACTAAGGATGTGACAACGTGGTATCAGAGCGAAGATTTCAACTAAGGGAATGACGAATGACGGAGAAATTAACGCTGCCAATACCCAAGCCAACGTCATCCAGGATGCTGCTGGCAAGAGCGGCCGTAGCAAAAAGAGGAATGCCACCAACAAGAGCCAAGAGGTGACACCTGAGGTTGTGTCAAACGAAGGGCTTACATCCCAAGAACCATCTGCC
>MU669624.1:268970-285195 GCA_026770625.1 Nicotiana glauca
CTGAGGCGAGCGAGGATGAAGTGGAGGTCCTTCCAGAGGACGTCTCGCTCGGTAAAGAGTGGGTGATGAAGATGAACGCGGGGATGGACGCCGTGGAGATCTTTGGCCAACGCTTGGGGAAGGTGGAAGGCACTCTTAATGTTCTTAAGGGGCACACTCTTGAATAGATTGAGAGTATCCGAAATGACTTGGAGGGACGTACACAGACTGAGATGGAAATAAGGCAAACCATCACTGGCTTATAGTGCAGACTTATGGAGGTTGTGAGTACTATCGATGCTATGAAGGCAAAGATAGAGCCACTCGAGGAGCATGTCAATGCTGGCGTGACTGAGGCAGCCAGCAATGTTGTGGTGACGAGGGAGGCCAAGATTGAGGCTCCCAAACCCCCAGTATTCAAAGGTGTTCGTGATGCACAAGAAGTGAAAAACTTCCTTTGGCACTTGGAGAACTACTTCAGGCACGACAAATGAGGGACGACGAGGCCAAGATCAACACTGCGGTATTGTACCTCTCAGAGACTGCCATGCTATGGTGGAGAAGGAAGATGGCCGACGTGGATAAAGGCCTATGTAGTATTAGCACGTGGGATCAGTTCAAAGCGGAGTTCAAGCGACAGTTCTTTCCAAACAATGTCTTGTACGAGGCAAGGNAGGGCCATTCATTTATAACTCATCAAGCAAACATTTCAAGTTCTCTCTAATACAAAGCTTCCTTTAGCAATTCTTTTGTGTTCTTTCTTCCATTCTCTTAGCAATCTTGAGTGTAGTAGGGCTGACTTGGCATAGCAAGAACGTGAGCAAGTTGTGCAATATCGTGAGCAAGTTGTCAAGTGCCGCACGTGTACTTAGTTAAGAACTAAGGATGTGACAAATTTCTAGCATTTTGCTAGCTCGACAGTGACATGAATGAGGTTTACTACTTGCTTATGTCCATATTGTCAATGTTGAAAAAAGTAAACTAGATTCATCCAATTTACCTAGTTCATGTATTAGGATATTATCTAAGATGCACCTTTGAAAGACATGTTTCCCGGTCAAAGAAGGCTACATTTACTTCCGTGACTTGCTTCACATGGTTGTCTCTAAATGGGGCCTATCTCACTCAAGACAACTTAATCAAGAGGGACATTACACTAATTACAGATGCTGCATGTGCCAACAACGGTTGGTTAGAAAATGTAAACCACCCATTCCTCCACTGCTCAGTTGCAAAAGAAATCTGGAACTTCTTCTACACTACTTTTGGTCTGAGATGGATTATGCCACAATCAATAAAGCAAGCTTTTGAAAGTTGGTTTTTTTGGAGAGTTGGCAAATCCATCAAATAAATACAGAAAATGCTGCTAGTAGTAATTTTTTTGGTGTATTTGGAAAGAAAGGAACCGAAGGTATTTTGATGGTATTTCAACTCCACTCTACTCCCTCAAGGCTGCGTGTTTAGTTAATTTTTTTAGCTGGAACTATCTCACCCCCGGTAACTAATGTTTTTGTAGATTTTATTAGCTCCATGATAATAGCATAGGCTTTTGTAACGGAGCTACTTATACCATCTTTTTTGTACTCTTTACATCTTCTTGATTCCGTCTAATGAATCTTATTTACTTCATCCCAAAAAATAAAATAAAAAAAATAGCTAAGATGCATGTATGATTTTATCTTTGCGCTCGTGTGTGGTAAGAGGATAGAAATATGATCTATTTTTGTGCTCTTTCAATGCCGTGACAAATAGAGACTACCTTTGATGCATTTGTTTTTTTTCTCACAAACTGCAAGCACAGGATGGACAAGGGGTGATGTTTCATTATAGAAAAGTTGAGAGAGACAGGCGCATAGTTCAGAGTTCTTGGGCTAGAGGCTGGGAATATGGTGCATGTTACATTTCATGCATGTTACTGCAAACGGATCAAAGTATTAGTTGCTCACAAACAAATGTCTTGCAATACAAAAATCATATGATGAGTTTGACATGATTTTTCCGGAGAGTTACTGGTTTTGGAAAAGTTTCAATTTCCGGTGAAGCGTAGAGAGAAGGATTAACAAAATAGGACATTAAAACCAGGACCAAAGTCGAGAAAGGAGGTAAAATATGCTTCAGGAAGTTGATAATAAACATAGATTCAATGATTCTGCGAATATCAGGTTTAATTAGGATACATTATGGGAAAATCAAACTTCCATCGAAGAGAAGCAAATGGAAGACTTTCATAAAAGTTCTCGCTGCCAGATCATCAATTAGCAACTGTTTCAATTTTTTTGGTATCAATATGAGCAAGAGTTATCAATAAGAAGAACCTGAGTCAAGTAATCAACTGCTTGTTATATATAATTCCGATGTCATCAGCCATAGAGAAAACAATATAGTTTGCTCTAGCTAGGACATTATAATGTCCAAGACACTGCATTCCATTTGAAAATTAACCACAACGGAGTTGGTAATTGAAACTTACAACAAGCCATATAGTGTACGAGACATTCCACATCTCATTTACTGGTGATATATCCATTGGGAACCAAGGCAGCTGCATAACACAAATATTTGTTTGAGAAAAACAAAACAAGCAAAAAGAATGAATAAAAACTCAGTGTATGAAACTGAAAAACTTCACCGGCATAAGATAAGAGCTCAGTGGGGAAGCCAATAACTTCAATCAAAGTGCTCAATTTTCTTAGACATTTGGTTTATATGATCATCACATACATGTATAATCATTAAACTGGTTCACAACTTCAATGATAGGTAGAATTAATAAGATGATATACTACCCAAAGCTAGCAGAGTTTGCTTCAGAAAGAAAGAAATATATAAGGTGGTAGCAATTTGGTGTTATGAGTTGATGAGAAATATGGGGTCGTTTCTTACCAATTGGTTGTTGGTGGCAAAAAGAGGAATTGAAGAGAAGGGGTGGACTGGGTTCATTGTCATTTCTGTTTCTTCTTCTGGCTCTCTTTTATATTACTCTTGGCCTTTCTGAATCTTGAAGCAAGGATTCCTTGAAAATTGAGTATTACATTTCAACAGCCATCCTCATTTTTGAAAGAATATGGCCCTCTCAAATTAATTAAATGTCTTAGGAAAATGGGAATGAATGGTTATTGATTCGGGTTACAACAATCATATGAGTGGAATAAGAAATTATTAACTGTTTTGAACGAAACATTTAGAGGCACAGTGAAACTTGGAAATAACGCAAAGGTACCTGTTGTTTGAAAGGGAAAAATTCGCATTAGTGTGAAAGATGGTTCTTCTAATTTTATATCAGATGTGTTTAATGTGCCGAGTCTTCATCATAATTTATTGAGCTTGGGAAAACTATCAGAAAAGGGGTTTAATTTGCATTTTAAGTATAGAATTGGCACAAACAATGATGATAAACTTGGACTAACTACAAAGTTTAACATGAACAATAGTCGTTTGTGGCCTCGTTATCTCAATAGTGATGATTTAGCTTGATTTAGTTCTATAAACTATGATGATACTTGGTTGTGGCATCTACGTCTTGGGCATTTGAATTTTGGGAGTTTGAAATTTTTTGCAAGAAAGAATTTGGTCGATGATTTGCCTTCTATTAATTTTCCTGACAAGAAGTGTGAGTCGTGTATTTTGGGAAATAAGTACAGAGAACCTTTTCAGAAAGGCAAGGCTTAGAGAGCTAATGTACCATTGCAGTTAATTCATTCAGATTTGTGCTCAGTTGAAGTTTCTTCTAATGGTGATAGTAAGTATTTTATTACTTTTATTGATGATTTCATCCGAAAGATTTGGGTATATTTTTTGAAAAATAAATCTGATGCATGTGATATTTTTAAGAGCTTCAAAGTTTATGTGGAGGAGCAAAGTGGGTGTTTTATTAAAATATTGAGGAATGATAAGGACACATAATTTCTTGTTTGTGATGATTATTTGAAGAAGTATGGTATTAAGCATCAATTGACAACTAGATATACACCTTAGCAAAATAGTATGGATGAAAGAAAAAATAGAACATCGATGGACATGGTGAGATCTATGATACGTTCCAAAATATTCCAAAATGTGTTTGGGCAGAAGCTATTTCCTATGTGATTTATGTATTAAATAGGTGTCCTACACGGTCTAATTTTGAAAAAACTCCACAAGAGATCTAGATTGGTAAGAAACCAAAATTTCTCATATAAAAGTATTTGATTGTCTTGCTTATACTCATGTTCCTGACGCTTTGAGAAAGAAATTGGATGATAAAGCTTAAAAATGTATTTTTATTGGTTATAGTCATGAGATAAAGGGTTACAAGTTATTTAATCCGGATACAAAAAATATGATTATTAGCAGAGATGTTACTTTTGATGTGCAGAGTTCTTGGGATTGGTCAAAGAAGAATCCTGAACCATCCAGGTATCAACCGATAATTCCAGTTATAGAGGAAGGAAGTTCTAGCAGACATCAAGAGGAACATGTAATAGATCCAGTTCAAGCAAAGACGTCCAGTCGCCCGCAAAGACAACACCAATTACTGGCTCATTTGCAAGATTATGTTATTGACGATGATAAAGATCTATCCGATGAAGATATTATAAATTTGACTTATTTGTAGATTTTGATCAAGTTACTTTTAAGGAGGATGTTAAAGATGCTTGATGGGTTCATGCAATGAATGAAAAAATTCACGCTATTGAGAAAAATAAGTTGCTGCAAGGCTGGAGAGCAAGTTGTTGATATTTTCACAAAGCCACTAAATTGGAATTATTCATCAAGTTGAAGAATATGTTAGGCATGATCAAATTTGAAGATCTTGGTTTAAGGGAGGTTGTTGGAAACTAAACCAAGATTAATTAGTATTTCTAAGTTGTGTAGGATTTGTTATTTGGTAGTTTATCTAATTCATGTCTAGTTAGGTTTTGTTTACCAATTTTATTTTGGAATAGCTTTTTGATTTTTGTAGTATTATAAATAGGAGTGCTACTACTTGTTTTTTCTTGTAGAGTGATTCAAGAGTTTATGAGTTGTGAGAAATCCTCCTACCAAGTTCTCTCCCTAGTTTAATAAATTTCTTCTATATAGCTTTTGCTGAATTTTTTCTAGGCTTCAGTTTTTTAAATATTAAAGATATATATCACCACTGCCAAACGCAGAAAGAGGAAAAAGAACGTTATTTATTATCCCAGTACTTCATGTACATTGGTGTCAATTTTTCTATTAAAAATAGAGGAATTTTCAGAAATGACTATCGATTAGTGGCTATTAATTTGCTATAGCTACCATTTACTTAATTACTTCTTATAGCTATGTTCTCACTTGTTATAGAGTGTATTTGATGTATTCAAGCTAATGTATTCATGAATACAGTAGCAAAACTCAGCGGAAAACATGGATGTCCAGCTAAACATAGACTGTATTCATATGTATTCGCGAGCTGTATTCGTGGATACAGTAATGAAAATCTACAAAAAATAAGGTCTTCAGCTGTTTAAAAATGGTAAGTGAATCAATTAACACGATAGACTCCTAACTCAATAAACTTAATTATAACACGCAGAATTTGTATTTCCAATCATAGAAAAGATTCTCAGTCGAAAAATACCCCAAAAATATAGCAATCTTCAGAGATTCAATCCATTCTTTCTTTTTAGTGGTATTTTTACTAAAATAATTTTTAGTGGTATCTTTACAAATAGATTTATATATTTACTTATATAATTAAATTGAATACTGTTAAATACATACATATATATATATATATATATCCAATACATGAAGTATAACAGGTTATCTGTAGTGCAAAACATATGAATACATACTGTAGATACATCTGAATACATATAGACATCTGAATACATAAATTATATTAATTAAAAAATATATAAATACATTCTAAAATATTGTTTTATGAATTCAAATACATATAAATACATCTAAATATAACAGAATATAAGCACTAGATTTAGGGTTTAGGCATTGAACGACTTCATCTCTTCAGTAACCTTGACAAGATCAACTGATGGCTTCTCACGTGCAATAGGCATGTAAGCACCATGGACTTGAGTTTCCGTAGCCAATTCCTCGGGGCCGGGGTAGAATCATCAGCCTTGACCTTGCGAGCGCGTCTTGGGAAGACGACTAATTTGGCCTAGTAGGTCTTCAACCCAAAAACTTTAAAACTTGCCACAACTTTTTATTAAAAATCAAGGGAGATAATGGCGCTGATAAATGAGAGAGTTGGGGAGAGAAATTTGGAGCAAAAAAATTGAAAATGGCCATCTCAGCTGCTGGGTCTCCATGTCGCCTAGAGAGAGGAGAGAGATCGTGCAGAGAGAAATAAGATACTATGCGGTGATTTTGGGAGAGAATAAACTGAAACAATGAGAGAAAGAAATATTAGACAACGTATTTAATGGCTTAACAGTAGGAAGTGACCATAAATACATATTTTTCTATAAAATCTAAAAGGTAGCTATAGAAAATAAAATTTAAAAGGGGTTTTGTTTATAATAAATATGGTTTAAAGTTTTTCTATAGGAGTTGGAGTGATTCCATATTAGAATGCTGATGTTTTAAGCATCAATACCACACAAGAGGAGAAGGGGGAGGGGGTAATTTGTGTGGTACCCAATTTTTGCAATAGAAGAATCTGGTTCTTCTAGGTGTTCCAACTACTACTGTTTGCGGAATAATAAACACTGGAAATAAAGAACACAGAGATTTTTACGTGGAAAAGGTGAAAAAACCATGACCTACTACTGAGTAGGATTTTTTCAAACTTTCACTAAAATCACTGAGCAAAAACAGCATTTACAAAAACTCTTTGTAAACCTAAGGATTTATTCTAATCCCCTTGTGGCACACAGCCTCAACTGTTGCGACAACTTCAAGTTAACTCTAACTTGAACACTCTAGGTACCTAATACAATTGCTTCTATGAAAGCTGAAAGGTACAATGTAAAATCACCTACTACAATTGAACTAGAATAAAAGATAGACACTAGGAACTGGTTCTTCTATCTCGTTCAAGCAGCTTCAGAAGTCACTACAAGAAAGTATAGAATTTGCAACAACGTTTTAGCAACAATTAAAATATTATTGGCTAAAATGGATAAATGACAACAACTCGATAAAATTGTTACTATAGCATAGATTTTTTTGCAACAAAATTTTCTTGTTGCCAAATATATTAATTTTGTTGCCATATTCTATGGTTTAGATAATAAACTTTAAAATTTTAAAAATGACAACAACGTTCTAGAAATAACTATAATATTGTTGCCAAATTTTAATAAATGGCAACAACTAATTTTAGTTGTTGCAAAAAATAAAACTTTTAATATAATAAAGTAAAATTATAAATAAAATTGGCAACAATAAAGGATTTTTGTTGGCAATAAAATTATTGTGGCAAAAACTAATTTTAGTTGTTGCAAAAAATAAATCTTTTAACATAATAAAGTGAAATTAAAAATAAAATTGGCAACAATAAAGGATTTTTGTTGGCAACAAAATTATTTTGACATACGGTTCCTGTGGCCTAAAAATTTTGATTTTCCGCCAAAATCGAGCGGCAATCCTTTTCCCCTTTTAATTAATTTTCCCGGTTTTTTTAGCCCATCTCTAATAACCATTCTTGCTAGGTTTTTTGTACTTGAAAGAGCTCCTCGCGTCCTCCTCCCCTGCTGCTGCGCGTCCTCCTCCCCTGCTGTTGCGTCGCGTCCTCCTCCTCTGCTGCTGCGTCACAAGCTCCTTGCTAGTGTGTCCACTTTGTTGCTTCGTTTTGCGGCTGACCAGAGAAGAACAGGTAAGAATTAAATTTTTAATCGCAACTACAGATATGTTTCTGTGTCCTCATCTTCTACATCATAGATTTGTCTGTTTAGTTGGATGTCAGTTCATAAAAAATAGGTTACCTAACTTAAATAAATTCCATGTATCATTAATAATTTTAACGAGATTCAATTGGAGGAAAATATAATTTTAAAAAAGAAAGATTTAGGCATGTTTCTGTTCTATAATTCTGTTTGTGTGTTTCATCGGACTGGAAGTTTGGCGATTTCACTACTATATTAAAAGTAATAACTCTGAATATAATTATAGGCTTCTTATAGTTCGAATTCCAAGCTCCGAAAATAAATTCTAATTTTTTTTTTCTGATTTTTCCCTCCTCTGCTTCCACTTATCTTCTCTTCAGGAAAAGATTGCTCTTAAGCTTCTGGCAGTAGCACGTCGTAATTTATATCTTATAAAGATAGAGTTGAATGAAAAATCTGTAATATCTGTAGTTGCGATTTTTCTTCTTCTTTCATATTCATGTGATGAATCAAATACTTCTTTATTGTATACTTTGTGATGAATTTAATTCATTAAATTCCTCTAAGTCAATAGCACACAAATATAGGCTTGTTGAATATGAGCAGGCATAGTTTCATGATAAAGAATTAGAAACAGAATATAGTAAAACCTACGGTTAAAGCTGCTGGAGAAATTTACCCATGCCCTATCTTCTTTAGAAAAACCTTTACCAGGAATATAGAGATACGAGCTTTACAAAAGTATGTAATCGCAATCCATTCTATTGATTGGTGAAGTAAAGCTATTGTAAAAGGGCCTATTTCAGTGTTATCAACTGCGTGCTTAAGTCCTGAAGCGAGACTCAAAACATGTTGAGCGTTTCGCCTCGTTTAGTGAGCGCTTCAGTATTGTCAACAAGGCTTTAAGGCATAATTTTTCTTGCCAATGGATGCAATCCTAAATAAGCGACACTAAACAACTAATATTTTACTTTATCATAAATTTTCTTCAGTTTCTTTGTCCATATATTTTGCAATCATGCTTGTAGATATTAGTCTTGAACAACACATACATATTTGTAGTTTTTCTCCATTTGCGCCTTTTTTCATTACTGCCTCGCTTTATTTGTGCTTTGCGCTTAAAGCTCCAACAGACCTTAGAGCCTTTTGCCTAATATTGTCCAATAATATCTAATTTTTCTCTGTTGATTTGGCTTTCCAGTTCAACTAAAAGGCTTATGTTTCTAAGCCTTTCTCTATTCTAGTTTTTCCAGATACAATAGATAATAAGAAATAGAGAAAAAGTTACTTCGCCAAATCACACATAAATTTCTTGCACACTCAAATCACACATAAATTACTTGCAAAATCACCTTGCTCTTTTGCTCTCACTTTAGGTTTAACTTCTGCTTATGTGCATTACCTGTAAAAGTGTTACGACCCAAACCTCGATCCGGTCGTGATGACGCCTCTCGTGAAGAGAAGGCCAGCCAACCAACCCTATTTGCCTTTTTCAAAAAAATGGATGGCATGAATAAACAATTTTAAAGATGATTTAATAATATTACTTAGCGGAAGTACAACCAAACACAGCCCAAACCGGGGTGTCACAAGTCACGAGCATCTAGAGGAGTCTAAATACAACTACAAGGCTAGTAATATGCAGATTAGAATTTAGAATCAAAGGAAGAAATCTGGTGTCGCGAACGCTAGCGGTCGCCTTGCTCAGCTACGATAGCCAAATCTTCAACCAGCTCAAAACCTGCTACGGGGTGAACGAATAACCTGCATCTGCACACGAGGTGCAGGGAGTAAAGTGAGTACTCCAACTCAGTGAGTAATAAAAGTAAATAATAACTGAGCAACAAGAAAACACGTAAAGCAACCAACATGCTGTATAGAAGCCGGGTACAATTTTTTAGAAAACAGTGAAATCTGTGAAATCTTTAGAAATACCTTGGCTCAGTTCAAATATCTTTTGAAAGTGATCTTCTCAATAATTAAGAAAATGATTTTAAAATAGTTAGTGCAGATAAGCACAGAAAATCCGCCCTCGAGCACAAATACCACATTTTAACAGGTAAAAAGGCAAATAAGTATGCAAGATGAGCACATAAAAGTTCGCCCCTTGGGCAATATCTCAAACTCTACCAGCCCCTCAGGCTCCCTCTCTCGGATCACTCTTAGAACAATATCATATAGTAATAGCTGCGGCGTGTAGCTCGATCCACATATCGCTGCGGCGTACAGCCCGATCCATAGCTCGCTGTGGGGATGCAGACTCCGGAGGGGCTCCTACAGCCCAAGCGCTATATGACTGCGGCGTGCAGTCCGATCCTATATATATATACACACACGCACTGCTGCGGCGTGTAGCCTGATCCATATAATATAGTGCTGCGGCATGCAGCCCGATCCATAAATATAATCCTCACATCCAGGCCCTCGGCCTCACATCACTCAGTGTACATTCACATCTGGCCCTCAGCCACACTCAGTCAGAATAACATCACAAGCCCTTGGGGCATTAGTAAAATAATAGCCCTCAGCCTAAATTATCATTTAAAATATCATTTAAGACTCAAATTTGAGTAAAAGTGGCTGAGTTGTAAAATAGTGGAGCAACAATATGACTGAGTTCAAGTGATAAGTCAAAACAGTGAGGAAGCAGTAAAAATAATCCCCAAAGGACTCAAATAGTTGGCACGAAGCCCAAATATGGCAACCAGCCCAAACAGCAGTGCTAACAAATAAATTCTAGTCAAATACACAGTAAATTCATCAATCGGGACGGACCAAGTCAAAATCCCCAGCGGTTTACTACCCCACGCTCGCTATCGGGTGTGCAAGTCACATCAATATAGCACTACGATATGCAGTCCGGGGTTTCAAACCCTCAGAATATCATTTACAATTATTACTCACCTCGAACCGGTAAAATCTCTAGCTCGCGGCGCCTTTGCCCATCAAATCGTCCTCCACGCGCGTCGAATCTATCCAAAATCAGAGCGAATATATCACAATAGGCTAAGGGAACATAACCCAATCGAAAAGAATCAAAAAACATTGAAAATCATGAAATTGCAAAATCCGAGCCCCGGGTCCACTTCGCGAAAAATCAAAAAATTAACATCACCGGATTTCTTATCTTGCTACGAGTTCATACATACCAAGAACTCTCAAATCCGAGCTCAAATGACCCATCAAATCCCAATTTGAAATATCAAAAACTCAAGCCCTAGTTCATCAATTTTAGGCTTAATTTTCATGAAGTTCTAGTTAATTCCACATAATAATGATGTTTTCAACTCATTAAACTTACCTCCAGTCAATCCCAGTCGAAACCCTCTTCAATTGCTCCCAAAAAGCTCTTAAGATGTTCGACAATGGAGGAAAATATCTTAGGCTCGCAAATGAAATATCATTAAAACCCATTCTGCCCAGTAATTACTGCATCTGCGGTCAAAATTTTGCTTCTGCGACTCCCTCTTTTGCGGTCAACACGCCACTTATGCGGAAATTCACCAAGGCCCCATATACCGTTTCTGCGGTCCATAAGTCGCATCTACGGGCCCAGCTCTGCTTCTGCGGAAAATTCCCTTAAGTCCAAACTCGTTTCTACGGCCTCCTCGTCCGCTTCTGCGTGACCGCACCTGCGGTCCCATAACCGCAGGTGCGAAGATACCAGATATCAACAGCCCTTTACTATGAAAAAATTCCAAAACTCTCCGTTTAACCATCCGAACTTACCCCGAGGCCCTCGGACCTCAACTAAAAACACAAACATGATCCAATACCTTATTAAAACTTGCTCCAATCACCAAAACACCACGATTAACACTAAAACCATCAAATTACATCAAATCCAAGCCTAAGTTCTTCAAATTCTTCCGAATCTCGATTTCGATAAAAAACCCAACCAAACCACCTCCGAATCATCTGAAATTTTGCACCCACATCCCAAATCACCTAACGAAGCTACTACAACTCTCGGAATTCCATTCTGACCCTCGAATCAAAATCTTACGTGTCAATCGAAAATCACCAAAATGCTAACTTCGCCAATTCAAGCCTAATTCTACACCGGACCTCCAAAATCAATTCCGATCACACTCCTAAGTCACAAATCACCCCCCGAAGCTAACCAAATCACCAGAAATTGCATCTGAACCCTCTAACTCAATAGTCAACATCCGGTTGACTTTTCCAAAACAAGAACATCGGGTTGACTTTTCCAAAACAAGTCTTCCTTAAAGAGACTAACTGTATCATTTTCTACCAAAAGAAATCCAAATCAACTATAACACACCAAATACTGCTAATGAAACATGAAGAAGCAGAAAAAAAATAGGGGAAATGGGGCGGTAACTCCTGAGACGACGGGTCGGGTCGTTACAAAAAGAGAACGACAGTGATATTTAATAGGTTAGTAATAAGAGTTTGACTGAGATTCAATTGTTGCTCTTCTATTGTAGAAGAGTTCATGATGATCTCAAACTCTAACACTATTTTCCTCCTAGATTATGTTCTCTTCATGTAAGGAGTCTTTCTCTTCTTATCCAATATGCAACCTTTTCGATCATATCAGGAGATATCACTGCTCGATCAATTAGACTTATCTCCTTCACGTGCATCTCACATGTACATATAGATCATGACTGTGCTTCACAAGATGGACCTGGTCCATGTTGTGTTCTTTTGTCAATCTTCAAAACTTCACCTGCTCTTGGGCCAATAAATACCTTTCAAGTGTACAACATGCAGATGATGAGTGATACTATGCAAGGGGGGCTAGTGGAATGAAACAAAAGTGTAAGATTTAGTAAAGACAAGTAGAGTGAAACTCCAACTCAGTTCCTAAATCTTTGAATGTTTTCTTCTCTTTTAAGCTTATTTGGTAAGATGACCTATTAGCTTGAATAAGATTATAAGAAGAAGGGGATTATTTAAGAATTTCAGCTTTCAAAGGAGTTGATTCTTAACTTCAAAAAATTTTGCAAACAAACAAAGGGGGGTTTACATCTATACCCAATATTTCGATCACATTTAAACTTGTGTCCGCTTTGCAAAAAAAATTGCAAGCGTACCTACTTTTTTGCGTAACTTCAGCATACGGGGCTAAAGTAGCGAACGCAATCACACAAAACTTCAGCATTCTAGTAGACGGGACTGAAATAGCAAGTGTGCTGAAGTTTTTGTTTGTAATTGCTGAACTTAAGCATAGTAGATGAAGTTTTGTTATCTATTTGATAAAGTTTTTGTTTTTATAACTGGCGAACTTCAGATCTAGAGCTGAAGTTTTTATTTGTAACTGGCTAAAGTTTTTATTTTTGTAACTGGCGAACTTCAGCTCTCTAGAGCTGAAGTTTTTGTTCTGTAATTGGCGAACTTCAGCTATAGAGTTGATGTTTTTGTTTTGTAACTGAAAAACTTCAGCTCTAGAGCTGGAGTTTTTGTTTTTGTAATCGGCAAACTTCAGCTCTAGAGCTGAAGTTTTTGTTTTGTAACTGGTGAACTTCAGCTCTAGAGCTGGAGTTTATTTTTGCAACTAGAGAACTTCAGCTCTTAAGCTGATGTTTTTGTTTTATAACTGGCGAACTTCAGCTCTAGAGCTGAAGTTTTTGTTTTGTAACTGGCGAACTTCAGCTCTAGAGCTGAAGTTTTTGTTTATAATTGGCGAACATTAGCCCTAGAGCTCTAGGGGGCATGTTGTACCCACACAAAGTAACTTAAAGCAACATTAATAGGAACCAAGAAACATCAACACATTACCAATCCAATCGACAACTGAAATCTCCAATTTCCGCCAGACGCAATTCACCAAACAACAATATAAAATTAATAATTAATTTCTCTTTGTTGACACTCAATTTTTTCCTATATATTTTCAATATGCAAAATGACTTCAAAATAGTATATATATGCATATATAAGTATGGCCAAACATTTTATTATTTTTCATAATTTTAAAGGTTTTTTTAAACTGATTTATTTCCCTTTTTATCCATAAAATTCCAGCAATTATATCCAAAATTATTATTTTTTGATGATTCATTTATTGGATTCTTATATTTATGCTAAAGTATAGCTAATGTAATTTTTGTATATTTTTACAAATTTATTTAGTATTTTTTAAAGCTAAAGTGTATAATTACAATATTAGCCTCTTTTTAAGATTTAATTACGTTTATATTCATAAAATCAAGTCTTGTATTTTTAAAGTTTTAATCATATGTTATAAATCATTTTAGTTCTTTCAATTTATTTTCATAAATTAATTTATTACTTTTTATAAATTAAATAAGGAAAATTAGCTATTTAAATAATAACCCAATTTCATTTCAATTATATCCTAAAATCCTACACCAATTTAAAGCCAATTTCCTAGCCTGATTCAGTCTTAAACCCGACTCCCAATCCAATTTAAATAACCTAACCCAGATTCCCTACCTAACCCTTTCTGTCGTGGTTGTTGATCATTTAGATCAACGACCAATATCAACCCTTTTCTTTTTTAACCCTAAACGACCCCCTAAACCTACCTCATTTTTTCAGCTACCGTCGCCATTGAATCTCTCTTCTCTCTCAACTCTCTCTGAAACTTTCATGAACCCTAGCAGCCGCCATCTGACCCCACCCTAATATCTACCTAATCCATGGCCCCTCATGGTCATTTGAGACATGTACTAGCCTTCTATGGCTCCTGGGTGTTTGTTTCTGTGGTTTCATGGCCAGTCCTTAAAGGAATCTGGTCCAGTCCTGCTCGAATGTTGTCATGGCCTTTCTCCGGCCATCCACGACCTTTCTCCAGCCATCCATGGCCTTTCAAGGAAGGTTCTTGACCTGTTCTGGTTAGATTGTTAACTTTCGAGATCTTTCTCGTTTCTTTTGAGTTTTTTGAAACCTTAAAGTCTACGATCTTTTGATTTCTTTCAGATCTACATTAGATCTATGCTTACCTTAAACTTTTAAGTATTTTCTCGAAGGTTCTTCAACATTTTTTTCAAGTTCTTCAACATTTTTTGGGAAGAGAATTCTCATTTCGAAAACTTAAAGTTGAAAAAAATAACTAGGTTGGGGTTTTTGAGTAAACGACCTTGGAATCGGGATCTGAAGGTTCCAGCAGGTTCGTATGATGATTTGGACTTGGGCATATGCCCGGTTCGGGTTTTGGATAAACTAGGAGCGTTTTGGCGCCTATTGTGGAAGTTAGCATTTTAGAAGAAATTTATAAGTTTGGCTTGAAGTGAATTTCAGTGTTATCTATGTCTGTTTGGTATTCCAACTCTTTGAGTAGCTCTGTATGGTAATTCTGGAGCTGGGAGCGTGATTGGAAGTGAATTCGGAGGTCCGTAGGTCATTTTGGAGTCATTTGGCTAAAGATAGAATTTGAAGTTTTTTGAGAAGTTTGACCGGAAGTGGACTTTTTGATATCAGGGTTGGAATCTAATTCTGGAAGTTGGAGTAGGTTCGTGATGTCGAATATGACTTGTGTGCAAAATTTGAGGTCAATCGGACGTGATTTGGTAGGTTTCGACATCGAATATTGAAGTTTGGAATCCTAAAGTTCATTAAGCTTGGATTGGAGGTCGATTCATGATTTTAGCGTTGTTTGATTTGATTTGAGGCCTCGAGCAAGTCCATAAAGGACTGGTTGGTATGATTGGTTGGGGTCCCGTGGGACTCGAGTGGATTCCGGGTGGTTAACGGATCAAATTTGGGTAAAATGCTGCTGGTGGTTGCTGGTATCTGGTTTCCTTCTTCGCGAACGTGAAGGGAGTCTTGCGAACGCAAAGAGGAAAATGGGAGGCTACTGGATTTGGCCTTCACGAACATAAAGGGGTGGGCTGAGCTGCTACGCGAACGCGAAGGAGAGATCGCGAACACGTAGAAGGAAACCTGCGCCTGAGGTCATTGGCCTATGCGAACGCGAGGCCTAGTACGCGAATGTGAAGGGGCTGGGTAACTGTTGATAATAGGTGAATTGAACTATGATTAAGCCCTAAAAGAACCACTTTCTTGTATAGTTTTTATGGTAAAAGTGATAACAAAATGCCCTGATTAGTGTTTTCATGCGTTGCAGTTACATATAATAAAAGAAGGCTATGTAGTACTTTTTGCAGTTACATATAATATCCGCCAAGTGCACCATGCAAAATGCACAAACTAGAACCGGAGATGGACTGCCGGGGTCCTGGCGTAATCGCGGTCGGACCGCGGCGAGTAGCTGATGTAGATTCAGAGAGGTCATTTGGCCGTGATCCTAGTGTAACCACGGCAGGACCGCGACAAGAGGCGAAAAGTCGAGGGACTGAAGTGCAAATTATGGAATTCTTAGCCCAAAATCCTATTTAAACAATAGAATTCGGCCAAGGGATGCAAGTAATGTTTTAGAGAGTACTTTGGCAAGGAAAACAAGTGTGAGAGATCACCCAAAACATCATTACTCTTATTCTTCTTTAATTTTCTTG
>MU669624.1:285786-304632 GCA_026770625.1 Nicotiana glauca
TGCATATTTAGGTGATTGTATGAACAACATCACTCCCGGAGTATAGACGAGAGTCATAACCGAGGGTTTAGGGGTTGGATTAGAGATAACGAAACCCCGGGTGCAATCTAAGTGAACTGTATTGTGAAATTAGCTAGTGTAGCTTGAGAGAGTGCGTCTAGTAGATTATCATAATTACTTGAGAAAGAATTATGATAGATGGAGCGTTCATGATTGTTAGAGACAACTAAATTGTAGTTATAAGACATATACAACCAAGGAAATTAACCATTGGCATAGATCTTATTTGTACTGTTTACACATCAAGTTTAGTTAATTTTCATTTATTAATTACTTTCAGTCTTTAGTTGTTAGAAAATCAACCATTGTGAATTGGAAAGTTTGGGAAAACAGATTGTGTGAATTTAGTGAATCCTACAGTAGTAATTGATAGGTTAATTCTCTGTGGTTCGACTCTGGGCAATAATACTCAAATTATATATGCAACGCTCGCGTAGTCTTTTGCGAGACTCAGTTGAGCGTGATCAAATTTTGGCACCGTTGCCGGGGAATTAACGATGTTATCAATTACAATTGAAAGAAATACAAAAATTTCAAGTATAGTCCGTTTTCTCTATATCAATCTTTTCATTGAAATTCTAACTTTTGAAATCTTGTGGAAAGCAGGTATGTGCCTAGAAATTCTTCGAGGACTGGAGAACTAATAGAAGGACTCTCTGATCCCGAGAAAATGTTCAGGGCATTGAACCGTGCCAACAAAGGACTTCAACAAACTCAACCAACACACCAACTCGAATTTGACATGGGTGACGTGAACAATGCCAACAGAAATAACAGGAATGAGCAAGCTGACTTAGAGGTCAGAGGTGTGGCACCTCTTGTGCCCGAGGCTACACTTTATGACTGGGCACATCCTACAGCCGACAATCTGGCCACTGCCATAGCTATGCCTGCAATTCAAGCGAAGAAATTCCAGATACCAACAACATGCTATATTTTCTACAGAATAAAGGACTGTTCTCCGGGTCAAGTATTGAAGACCCACAACAACACTTGAAATTTTTTTTGTCAATTTGCATGACCCAAAGGTAGCCTAATGTGACCCCTGAAGCTATCAAGCTGCTCTTGTTCCCATTCTCAGTAATCGGGGCAGCTCAGACTTGGTTAAATTCGCTCCCGATCAACTCTATTACCACTTGGGAGGAATTAGTCAAGCAGTTCCTGAACAATTTCCATCCGCCTAACAAGACTGCATAGCAAATTGATGACATATTGTAGTATCAGCAGCATTCCACTGAGTCTTTGCAAGAAACTTGGGACATATTTAAAGGGATGCTTGTGAAGTGTCCTCATCATGGCACTCGGCCAGAGATTCTACATGGGTCTAGCTGACAATTTGAAAAAGAATGTGGACGCTTCAGCTGGAGGTGCTTTCTTAAGCAAAACATTCACCAAGTGCAAAATTCTCCTCGATAAGATGTCACAAAATGTGGGGTGGATGACTAGAGGTGCAACACTAGCACCCATATTGCATTCAGTTCCACTAGATCCCAATAATTCACAGGAAGAGAACATGGACACACTCCTGACCCAGATGAGCTTACTGACAAAGAAGATTGATGAGATGAGTACAAAATAGGTGCACATTGTTGATACGACGAATGGAGGACTATGTACACCATGTATTAATCAGTCCTATGTGTGTTCATGGAGCGGAGAAGGCGAAAATCAAAGGGTCCGGGAAGATATGAATTATGTCAACAACTATGGGGGTCAGAGACAAGGAGCACAACAGTGGAGACCGTAGCAAAATCAGCAGTACAGGCCTAATGTGCAGCAGCCTGGGGGTATGCACCCTCAAAACTAATTAGTGCCAGTGCCTTATCAGAAACCACAGGGTTATCCACAGCAGAATCAGCAACAATTGTTTTATCAACCACCCCCTCAGCAGCAAGATAACAAAATGGCGGAGATCAGGGGTATGCTTCAACAACACATTGAGACAAATAATAAAGTGCAGGAAAAATTGGCAGTGCATGATTCAGCCATAAAGAATATTGAAACGCAGCTGGGTTAGCTGTCCATGGCATTGAACAACCGTCCTCCGGGAACTTTACCTGCAGACACAAACATAAATCCCAAGGAGAAAAACCCGAATCAGCTGATGGCAGTCAGTCTCAGGAATGGTAGAGATTTAGATAGAGAGCAGGAAATTGCACAGGCCAACAAGAATACTACACGAGCTACTCCAGTTCAATTAGAGGTTGAAGAACCAACATAACTCACCGAAGTAGTGGTTGAGCAGAGTCAAGAGGAAAAAGGCAAAGAAAAGGAGACCGAGCAAGTTGCAGAACAGGTGGCACCTCTTGTGCCAGAAACTCCTAATAGAGAAAAGCCAGCAAGCAATGCACAAAGAGTGATACCTGCACCCTTCCCTTAGAGACTGGTCAAGCAAAAGAAGGAAGACCAACACAAAAAGTTCATGAAGTTGCTGCATCAAATCCAGTTGAATATTCCATTATGTATGCCTTGAGGGAAATTCCCGGTTATGCCAAGATGATGAAAGATTTAATGTCAAGGAAGTTTGATTTTCAAGATCTATCCACCGTAACTCTGACATAGACCTGCAGCGTAGTGGTGGCAAAACCGATGGCCCAAAAGATGTCCGATCTAGGTAGCTTTACTATTCCATGCACCATTAGGAGCTATGCCTTTGCAAAGGCATTGTGTGATTTGGGAGCCAATATAAATCTGATGCCGCTGGCAGTGTACACCAAATTGGGCATCGGCAGAGCCAGGCTGACTTTTATACTGCTATAGCTGGCTGATCGCACTGTGAAAAGACCAACTGGTATTCCCAATGATGTGCTGGTGCAAGTGGGGAGGTTCGTGTTCCCTACAGACTTTGTGATTCTGGATTGTCAAGTGGATGAGGAGATACCCCTTATTTTGGGGAGACCATTTTTAGCCACTGGGAGAGCACTGATAGACTGTGAGACTGGGAAACTTAAAATGAGATTGAACGATGAAGAAGTCATATTCAATGTTCAGCAATCAATGAGTAGACCCAGCAAATATGCAAATTGCTCTCTAGTGGAAGCAGTGGATGTAATTCTGCAAGAGGATGATAGGGCCCTAACTGTGAGAGATCCATTGGAGGCATGCCTGTCAAATTTAGAATAAATGGATGGAGAGGGGTTAGCTGAATGGGTGATGGCATTGGAAGGCTGATGGTTTTGGTCAAGGGAACCTCAGTTCGAGTCCCTTGAGCTGGAGAAAAGGGTCACTCCTCCAGCCAAGCCATCAATAGAGGAACCACCCAAGCTGGAGCTGAAGCCACTCCCAGATCACCTCAGCTATGCATTCCTAGGCCCTGATTTGACCTTACCTATTATTATATCATCCTGTTTGCTAGATGTGCAGATAGAACAAATTTTACAGTTACTGAAGGATAACAAGACTGCCATTGGTTGGACCATGGCAAACATAAAGGGTATCAGCCCAGCCTACTGTATGCATAAGATTCTCCTGGAAGAAGGGCACAGACCTTCTAGGGAACATCAGTGAAGGCTGAACCCTAATATGAAAGAGGTTGTAAAGAAATAGGTGATCAAATGGTTAGATGCAGGAATATTTTTCCCTATCTCTAATAGTAATTGGGTCAGCCCTGTCCAATGTGTCCCAAAAAAGGAGGGAATGAATGTTGTGAAAAATGACAACAATGAGTTGATCTCAACTCGTACAGTCACAGGGTGGCAAATCTGCATGGATTACCGGAAATTGAACACCGCCACCCAAAAGGACAACTTTCCCTTGCCCTTCATTGACTAAATGTTGGACAGGCTGGCTGGAAGATTGCACTTTTGTTTCTTAGATGGATATTCGGGGTACAAGCAGATATCAATAGCCCCCGAAGATAGAGAGAAAACATCCTTCACCTGTCCGTATGGCATCTTTGCCTTTCGGAAAATGCCCTTTGGGCTTTGTAATGCACCAGCGACTTTTCAACGGTGCATGCTAGCCATATTCACAGATATGGTGGAGGATATTATGGAGGTCTTTATGGATGATTTCTCCGTGGTGGGAGGTTCATTAGAGGACTGTCTTCACAACTTAAGCAGAGTGCTCAAAAGATGTGTGGAGACAAACTTGGTGTTAAACTGGGAGAAGTGCCATTTTATGGTACAATAAGGGATAGTCCTGGGACATCGAGTTTCCAAAAAAGGAATTGAGGTCGACCATGCTATGGTTGACGTGATTGAGAATTTACCACCGCCCAGTTCAGTCAAGGCGGTGAGAGGTTTCCTTGGTCACGCCGGGTTCTACTGGCATTTCATAAAAGACTTTTCCAAAATTGCTAACCCATTATGCAAACTCCATGAAACGGATCAGCCCTTTGTGTTTTCTAATAATTGCAGGTTGGCATTTGAGGAACTGAAGAAGAAGTTGATAACTGCACCCATCATTGTTGCTCCAAACTGGGAGAAACCATTTGAGCTCATGTGTGATGCCAGCGACTATGCTATAGGAGCAGTCTTGGGGCAGCAAAAAGATAAGCTGATGCACCCGATTTAATATGCAAGCAGAACGCTAAGCGATGCACAACTCAACTACACAGTGACAGAGAAGGAGATGTTGGCAGTCGTGTTTGCTTTTGACAAGTTCCGATCATATCTGATTGGTTCCAAGGTAATTGTGTATACTGACCATTCAACTCTCAGGTACCTCATTGAGAAAAAGGAGTCTAAGCCGCGCCTGATTCGTTAGGTGCTGCTGTTGCAAGAATTTGACCTCAAAATTCGTGACCATAAGGGCACTGAAAATCAAGTCGATGATTATCTATCACGACTTGAAGGAGCTAAAAAATCAGCCGAGGTCAAAGAGATTCTAGAAACCTTTCCAGACGAGCAACTGCTCGCAGCCAGTCTTGAGGATGCGCCATGGTATGCAGATTGTGCAAACTACCTGGCCTACAGTATTGTTCCCTATGACCTTTCACCTGTTCAAAAGAAAAAGTTCTTTCGTGATTGCTGCATGTACTATTGGGATGAACCTCGTTTGTTTCGAATATGTGTTGATAACATTATCCGGAGGTGTGTCTCCGAGATAGAACAATCTTCAATTTTGCAGGCTTGTCACGCATCCGCATATGGAGGACATTTTGGAGGGGTCAGAACAACTGCGAATGTGCTTGAGGCCGGATTCTTTTGGCAAATGTGTTTAGATATGCACACCTCTAGGTAAAAGGCTACAATGAATGCCAGAGGACGGGAAACATTTCCCGTCGCCATGAAATGCCAATGAAACCAATTCAAGAAGTAGAGGTGTTTGATGTTTGGGGGATTGACTTCATGGGTCCCTTCGTCAGCTCATCAGGCAATAAGTACATACTTGTGGCAGTGGATTACGTGTTTAAATGGGTGGAAGCTGCAGCCTTGCCCACCAATGATGCACCAGTGGTGGTCAGATTTATGAAAAAGAACATATTCACCCAGTTTGGGATACCAAGAGTGATCATCAGTGACAGAGGCATTCACTTCTGCAATAGAGCCTTCGAGAAATTACTTGCTAAGTATGATGTGCACCACAAGGTGGCTACTCCTTACCATCCACATACCAGTGGGCAAGTTGAAGTGTCCAGCAGGGAGATAAAGAGTGTACTAACGAAGACTGTGAATACCACCCGAACGGATTGGGAAAAGAAGCTTGATGACGCACTCTGGGCCTAAAGAACTGCGTTCAAAACACCAATAGGTATGTCACCATACAAGTTGGTATTTGGGAAGGCCTGTCACCTACCTGTGGAGATAGAGCATCAAGCTTGGTGGGCACTGAAACAATTGAACATGGATCCTGGAGCAGTTGGACAAAATCGACTGACGGAGCTGTACGAGCTGGAGGAATTTAGGTATCTAGCCTTTGAAAGCACGAGGCTCTGCAAGGAACAAATGAAGAAAATGCATGACAAGCACATCGTGTACAAAGACTTTAAACCCGGTTATATGGTACTATTGTATAATTCACGGTTGAGATTGTTTCAGGGTAAGTTAAAATCTTGATGGTCTGGTCCATTTAAAGTGGTGCAAATGTTTGCAAGTGGAGCTGTTGAGATTGAGTCGGAAGACAGGATAAACAAATTCTCCGTCAATGGACAAAGGCTGAAACATTACCTCGGAATAGCTACAGAAAAAGGGGATACAATGGTGATCAATTTAAAAGAACCCCAATACGAGAATGAGGAGTAAGAGCATAACTACTTGCGTCGTGCCACGACGTTAAATCAGGCGCTGTGTGGGAGGCAACCCACGAATTTGTTGTAAGTGTAATGTATAATTTCATAAAGAAAAAAAGTTGCAGGCACACGCCCAGACCGCGGTCCCAGCGTAACCGCGGCCGGACCGCGGTCAAACACCCCCTGTAGTTTTCTACCGCGGTCCCAGTGTAACCACGGTAGGACCATGATAGCCCAGATCGGGCCCAGGCCAGGTAAGTTCCGAATTTTTTTTTATTTTTTTTATTTTTTTCTTTCTTTTTCTCTCCCCCTTCTTAATTACCCTACCCCCTCACTCTCCCCCAAAACACACGACTAAACCCCCCTTTCCCTATTTCTCTTCTATCTCTCTTCTCTTCTTCTTTCATCTTCCTCACAAAACCCTAAATCCCCAATCTCCCCCACTTTCTTCTTCTTCAACTCACTTCACACACCCACAACTCATCCGTTCTATTCATCCTCAAGGTAAGTTCTTTCTCTTCTCTTCTCCTTCTTCACATAGTTAGTGTAATTTAGTTTCCATTAACCCTAGGTAGTGTTGTAGTGTAAAAATTTTATTTTTTTCATTTTTTTTCTTTCTTTCTTTTTCTCTATTATTTGCTTATTTTGGCCATGATTGATGCTTAAATGGTTGGGTTTTCATTGTGCTTAACTTGTGGGGGATTTTTAGTATGTTTGGAGGACTAACAAAATTTTTTAGGGTGAAGCTTGGTGGAAGGGCCTATATGGTCGAAAATCAGGGGTGTGTTGTAGAATTTTGGAGCACTTTGTGGTCTTCTTAATTGGTGGTGGTGGTAGCAGTTGACATATTTCATTGGTGGGGGGTTGTGTGGAGCATTATTTGGAGGAACTGACAAATTGTTAGTGGTGTGAGGCAGTAGTAGAGGTTGGCAACTTTGGACAACTTACTAATCGGGATACTGGCATTGATTGCCAAAAGAAAACTGATTGGTGCCATCGGGTGGCAAAGTCTGAGTAACATCCGAATGGCACATGTTAGGATGCATCTGATTGTTGCCCTGAATTGTTTGCAGGTAATATGGCCCGAAAAAGGCCAAGGAGCTCGGCAAGCACTTCCCTAGTGCCAACATATGACGCCACATGGTTCCAGTCACAGGGGGTAGAGGATGCAGTTCATGCTAAGGCCACCAAAACCTTTGTCCCTGAGATTTCTGTAGATAGGGCTGCCCTCCGTATGGAAAATACAGACATGTATGAGGAAATCCAACGGAGGGAGATGGAATTCTTGTTTGATGAGCCTGAGATGGCAAACCCGATGATAGCGAGGGAGTTCTATGCGAACTACCCAGAACATTTGGGTTGAGAGGTGATTGTGCGGGGTAGGTAGTGGATGCCTCAATTCGGAAGATTCTCTAGGTGTTGCAGTTCCCCCAGTTTACTGGTGACATTGACCATTACCACGATGCCCAAGGGGTCTCTTGGGATACTATGATTGCAACAATATATGCTAATGGTCAACCAATCTGGATACAAGAAAACATTAACATTCACTCCAAATCCTTCACACATGAGGCCAAGTGCAGGTTCACCATCATTTGCAGCCGGTTCTTGCCCACAAGCAACACGGCAGATGTGAACCACCTACGGGCTCTACTGGTGTGGTGCTTTATCACCAAGAGAGACTTTGATGCAGCGAGAATTATTGGTGATGAAATTATCCTTTGATTGTCTCTGCTATCTAAGGGGTTTTACTTCCCCTCATTGGTGACAAGGTTGTGTCTGCTAAAAGGTGTCCCCACCAGTCCTACAGATGGAGCTTTGCCCGCAAAAATACCATTCAGAGTTTCTAGGATCACAGTGGGCAGAGATGCACCCACGACAATTGAGATTAATGATGAGGATGACGCCCCAGCACCCATGGCACCTTCCAGGAGATCCTATGACGGAGCCGGATCCTCTCGGCGACCCCACACTGGGGAAGGATTCTCTAGATCACAGTCCACCCGGCCTATGTTACATTTTGTGGAGGAAGAGCTGGAAGACCTTCTCACCTCGATTGATGGTCTACATGTGCGTATGGATGCTATGTCTCAGAAACAGGCCAGGTCTGAGAACCGAATGATGGCGTGGTTCTGTGCTTTGGGAAGGGCTTGTCATGTGGACCCCAGCACTATCTCCGACTCTGAATGATGCTCAGGGAAGTCTTATTACCCTTATGCTCTTTATTTATGATATGACATGGGGACATGCCATGGTTTTTTATGGGGGGTGTGAGACTTGCTTTAGGGGTGTATTGTTAGTGTACATATACATTGAGTATGTTGTAGTTCTGTAGATTTATTGTTGTATATAATTGAATGTATTCATCTTACAAGTAACTGACTTGGCCCAACGACAGACACTTGTCAACGGGTCTCTTGAGGGTCAAAGTCAGATTTAAAAAAAAAGGGGTAGGGGACTCTTCCTGAGGACGGACCACTTGGACAGTACTCTTGAGGGAAGTAGTCCACTTAGATTTTTTTTAGGTAGTGTAGTAATTTTCCCTTGGTTTTTCTTTTGACCACGGTTCTTTTCCAAGGGCTTTTCTTGAACCGGGTTAGGTAGATTTTTCTTTGATATTTTTAGGACTCTGAAGACTCTCTTGGACTAAGATGGGTAAGGGCAAGAATGCAACCTGTAATGTATACACCTACTAATAACTAAACGAACTTGAGGGTGCGACGTCTAGGCTTGTTTGTAGACTCGTAAATTATGCCTTTATTGTGCACACCTTGTCTTGCTTGAACACTCATGTGAGTGTGTTGACGAATTAATTTGGAATGAGTTACATGCCAAGTGTGTGTGAGGAAATACTTGTATTCTGTGCTTGCATGTGATACCTAGAAATTGCCCGGTGTGTTTGCAAGGTGAAATAGAAGTTGTTTGGTCTTAGAGATGATTGAGGCATTTCTTTGTGTAGCCGGTCTAATTATGAATCCACCTGTACGTATTACCATAGTTAATGTGAGTACGTGATTTTTTCCCCATATGAACTACTCCCAAAGAAATCAAAACAAAAATTATCGTTTTTATTGTGTGCATTTTTTGTGAAATTTCATGGTATTTTATGTCATTATTTGCCTGTATCCATGCATATTAAATGAAAAATACAAAAATATGTCGCATTTACATTTAGGACAATTAAGAGTAATTAAGTTTGTTTTACAAAAATAAAAATCACAAAAATAATGTACTTTGCATTTAGGATTTAATGTCAAATTGTGTGATTTTCTTTTTTTATTTAATTATGGGTGACAATTATTATTAAGAGTTAATTAGTAGTTTTTAAGTTGATTTTGGTTTTATAATTTAATCTAGGATTTCTTGTTTTAAAATTAGGAAATAAAAAGGAAAGAAAATGAAAGAAAAGAGAAACAAAAAATAGGAAAGGAAATTCGGATTGAGCCAAAACCCCTTTTACCCAACAACCAGGCCCAAGTTTAACCCCCCAAAACCAGCCCAACTTACCCCTCATCTGGTCCAGTCATACAGACCAACCCAAACGACGGCGTTTTATCACGATTGATTTGAACTGTCGATCTCATTAGATCGAACGGTTCATTCCGCTCCCAAATTCGCCGAAACGGCGCCGTATTAGGCCAATTAATCCAAGCCATTTGATTAGTTTGATCGAACGGTCTGTATTATCTCATTCTCACCCGACCCGTTCCCATCAAAGACCGATCCGGTCTTGAAGAAAATGAAACGGTGTCGTTCCAATTAAGTGAGCGATCCAAGCCGTTGATCTTGATTGATCTAACGACCTATGCTTAATTCCCTAATCGAGTATATAAGCCCGAATCATACCCCGCCCCCCCAAAACCAAACCCCCTTGCCTTCGTCGTCTCTAAGCTTTCAGAGACCAGACCTCAAGCCACCGTCCTCCGCCTGCCGAAAATGGACACGGCGGCGGACGATGGCCAAACACCTTTATTTTTACACCACGGAACCCCCTTGAACTCCCCATCTCAAACCCCTAACCAGCTAACCTCAAATCTTTCTAGATCTTTTTGAATGTTAGATCGAAAAGTTGACCTTGAACCCTAACTCGCCCAAACCCTCCGAGTTTTACACCATAGCCCCCTCACGACCTCCTTTGTTCAAATCCATGGATGCTTTCCCCCGAATCCCAACCCCCCTCCTCAAATATCAATTTTGAGCCAAGAACCCTAGCACCGCCACAAGATCCCCTGGTGGCGGCGCCAGACCTAAACCTTCCCAAACTCACACCCTTAGAGCACCTTGACCCCCTCACCCCAAATTCGTACCCAGTTTCCCTTGAATCCCAACCAGGGTCTTCGAATCTTCAATCGAAGATCAGTCCAAAACCCTAGGTCATCCGTTTGGCCCCAAAGTTACACCCCTGAACCACCAGGTTACCTTCGTCTCAAATCCCATAATGCTTTCGCTCGAATCAAGCTGGAACTTGTCGAATTGTAATTTGACTGAACGAGCCCTAGAAGAACCAAAACCTGGGAATCGATCCAAAAGAAAAAATTGAGGTCGTGGCCGACCTTAGTCGTGTGTTCTCAGTCGAGAACACTCGATTAAGGTCCGTTTCGGCTTCAACTTAAGTTGAAGTTTCGACTAAAATGAATAGGAGCTTGGTCTAAGATTCTGAGGTATTTTCTTCTCTTTTCTTTTTATTTTTGTTGTTGTTATTATTTATTGGATTGAGTCTCATTGTAATTCATCATTTCTTTCAATTACTTCTTCCCCCTCTTTCGGACCTTTTTCTGGTCCAATTTTTTATCACTAATTGTTAGTATATCTGATAGTCTTTTGAATCGATTGAATATGTTTGTCCGTTAGTTTGATTTTAAAGTTAGTTGGACTTTATTTAGATCACTCGAATCCCCTGCATCTCCCAATTATCATTTTGAATTGTCTGGTTCGATTTTGTATGTGTTGGTTTGTTTAAGAGGTTAAAAAGAGTCAGTGTGTTATTTTCGTTAGCTGTAAAACCTGAACTTAGGTTTGCTTTTGGCCCAACTGACTCAAGTTAGTGATGGGATTAACTAACAGGGTGTGTAATTGATTAAAGAAATTTTGTTGTTTAAACTAAGGGAATTAGGACTAAATGGGATGACAGTACTGTTGTCAGGGCACACCTGAGAAAGAAAACAGGCTGCCCATACCCTGTGGGTTTAATAAAGAAAGAAAAAGGGCAGGGGTGTTACTCACACTAAGGTTTTAATATTCTGAGTGGGAAAAAAAGTCAGGGAATATGATGGGAGAATGAGTTCTTTAATTGAGAGAAATGCTCCTAAGAGCTGGAAACGATGGGGCTTTTGGGTATAAATAGAGGGGGGATTGGACAGAATAAGGGGGTCTGAAATCAGTGTTAGAGAAATAAAGAGAGAAGGCATTCAGTTTTCCTTTGAAAAGCAGGACTAATTGTGAGAGTGGAGTTTTCAGGGAGTTCTTTGAGAGCTTTGAAAGATCAGTTTGAAACTGAAAACATACTAAGAATGCCTACATATACACTTGTCTTACTGTTCCACTGAGAGGTCTTTTTTGAATCAGTTAGAGAAGGTCTTGGGATTAGTTTTAGGCAGTCAGTTTGTCCCATTAACACTGTTCTATTGAAGTTTTGGTCCAGTTTTGGTCTAATTTAAGTTTCAGCTGAATCTTTTGGGTGTTAGCTATTACTGTTGGATTTTACAAATCATTTCCCACCTTGCTTGAGTGCGTTTCTGGTTTGGTATTGCTGTTTCTGTTTGGTTTTACAATTATTTTTGGACTGTGGTCGAGTGCTATTCTGGTTTAAAACTGGTGTTGAGCTATTCTGAATTCTATTGCTGCTGTTGGTATTATCTACTGCTGCTGATTGCTCTTTCATCTTCTTCTATTTTTATCATCCAGGTACACACTCTGAAAACCATGTGTTGATGTAAGTTTGAATTGGAAGTTGAAGTTGAAATGAAATAGAAATGTAGTCGTTGATTCTTTACTTGCTGTCATTCACTGCTTTATTAGTTCACTAAATGTAGCAGTGTTTGGACTTCTTTAGATGCTCGTGACTTGTGACACCCCGGTCGGGCTGTGTTGGGTTGTAAATATCAATTATTACTATCATTTATTTGTATTTATCTAATCATTTACATTTAATAATTTCAAAAGATGTGTTGTTGTTCTGTTGTCTTGCCTTGACCTCATGAGAGGCGCCATCATGATCGGAGCGGGGTTTGGGTTGTGACAAGTTGGTATCAGAGCCTAGGTTGCTAGGTCTCACGAGTCATGAGCAGGTTTAGTAGAGTCTCGCGGATCGGTACGGAGACGTTTGTATTTATCCTCGAGAGGCTGCAGAACCTTTAGGAAAACTTCACTTTCTTGGAATTCTTATCGTGCGTACTTGATTCAGCTTGAGATATAACTCTTGAAAGTCCTTCCACATGTCTGTATGCGCACGTGAACGCTCAATGTCAGATGTGCCTTGATGGCTTGTGATTCCTTGATCAAGGGGCGAGATGTGATCTCCGTGAGTTTGATGTTGGGCCAGTCTGGAGGACTTAAGGCCGGATCTTTGCCTATGGCTTGAGCACTGAGGTATTGATTGTGTGAGCACGTGTTTTGAACTTATATGTTCGGTATTGTCCCTATTAGCCGGAATGGCGGTTTGGTATTCATGTGATGAGTATGTTAGTACTGCGAGATGTATCTATATGACTTGGTAGTGACGAAGAAATCTGCTGGATAATAGATGAATTGTTAAGTTATTCGATTCCTATTGTGATTTGATGTGTAGCCCGAGTATGGGCGCGTGAAGAACATTTTTGTGTCCCCTAGTTGGGGAGTGAAGTGCAATACATGTGGCAGAATGAGTTCAGAACTAGGAAGATTAAATGACTGTGTAACGTATATGATGGTGGGAGGTGTGCAGAAATGTTAAATTGAGGCAAAACAGGTGGGTTATCTCCTACGGAGTGTTCTTAAGTGGTATGATCCTTATGTGTATGTTAGAAATCTCATATGTAGTCGAAGGGTACGTGTTGAAATTTGAAAATTCGGGTCGCCTAAGAGAGTGGACTCAACTGATGTGGGGATGAATGCGAGATTTGCAGGGGATTACAGTACTAGATGATCTGTGTTTTCACAAACTGGTAGATGAATTGAGTTTAATCTCACTATGGCATTGTGGTATCATTAGAGTAAAAGTGTTATGAGTTGTTGAGTGTGTCCTGATATATGGCTTCGAGCCAAGTTGGGGAGGTTGCTGTTAATTAGCTGATTGCACGGTCATGTGCTATGTTGATTCTGTTTCAAGAAATGCTGGCGGATCAGTTCTAGTTGCAGAAATTAAGCCTAGGATGGCACGAGTGAAGTAAAATTTTGACAAAGGTTATATGGTACTTCGTAGATGTGTGGAAATAATAGGATTTCTTGAGTTGTTGTTGATAAAGAATGCTTAGTGTAAAGAGAAGGAAGTTGTTTGGTTGTATCGGAATGAGATCATGTCCTGCGATGTCATAGTTCTAATGAGCCACGAATGGTTATGTCCGTTTGATCAGGTAAATTTTAGTTCGAATATGAAGTAGATGACTCTCGAGAATGGTTTCAATGTGTTCAAGATTCTACATGTAACAATCAGGTGCCTTAAGGTCGTGTATACGGTTAAAGAATGTGTTTCATTGAAAAATGTCAAGACTTGTAGTATTTTTATGTTAATTATGGGATTCGATGCATCAGTATCAGGAAAATAAAGGTAACGGATTTGGATTCATAGGAAGTTGTTCATAGTAGATTATTTTGGGAATGTGGTGTTTTTGGGAATATTTGAGAGAGTATTCAGTGGCCCATGGGTCTTTGACAGTGTGGTCTTGTGCTTGGGTCTTGTGTAGTGAACCTGGGTTGAGTCATTGTGGTGCTACAACAAGAGGGGATATCAAGTTGATCATGAATCAGAAGGAAAATTAAATAGATGGAATAGCTTGATAGTAGACCGAATCCGTATGGTAAGGGTATGATTAATTCTTTGTATGTGTTCGAGGTAATGAGCCTTACAGGTATTGTGCAGCAAAGCTTTTGAGTTCTGACAGGTTACTTAGCTTGGTTTGTATAGCAGGATTCAGTCCTAGCAGTTTAGCTTGTGCAAATGGAATTGGCAGAGTTGTTCTTGTTGGGTTTTACTATGGTTTGGAGGTGAATATATTTTCTATGGGTATGCGAAGCATGGAATGTGTAATGATTTTATTCCAAATGGGATCAGTGGAAGTTGTTGGCTAGGTGAGTTACAGTTTAGTTCTGAAAAGAAGTTCATAAAACTCTTAAGTAAAGAGTAGCCTCAGATAACGAAGGAAATGATACTGCTAATTGGAAGTGATTTGATGAGAGTATTTTTCTCAGAAAGGGGTAATGCGTTTAGTCTGAGGATATTTTGGTATTATTGCGGCACTTTCCAGCTAGATCGACTACTGATATCTGAGTTTGTTTGATGGCATAGGGGAATTTTAGAATATCTTTCATGGAATGATTTGGATACTCGAGGTGTAATATGTATTCATACTGCGGAATTTGGGGATCAGGTACAGTGATTCGTGTGCTATATGGAGTTGGAGACTGGGAGTTCTCAGGTACAGACTGTGTATTGGTACCTTAGCGGCTATTGGGACTTGGAAGCCCGAGTGGATCTTTCTTTGCTTGGTATATTAGATTCTGGATATGATATTGGGCCTTCGTGATGGATGTCAGTGCAGAGGTTTCTACCATTGATTCAGTTCCGGTATTGAGAGACTTTTTTGGATCCGTTTCTTGTGACCGGGCATGTCACCGGGCCAGATTGCGGATTGCGGTATTTGTTTTGTGTCGGGCACCGTATCGTACAGATCCGGCAGGGGTTATAGTAGTGGAAGGAGCAGCTTCAGGCTTCTTGATATTGAGTTCGTTAGCAGGCCGAGGTGGCTATGTATTTAGCTTAAGTTAGCTTGGTTGGCCCCGAGTTGTATTGTTGAGGGATAGGTTGATTCGATTGTTATTGAGCTTGTTAGTGATCTGAGGAGATCAATGAGTTGCTTTTCTATGCTGTGAGACGTTATGATTTTTTGGATATGGGCACATGTGGTGCGGTTCTATTGAGGATTCAGAGAGGAAGTCGAGCGGGAAGAGTAATATTTTGTTGCTCGGCGTATGGAGTATTGGTTATGGCCTATTGGGTTGCATGTTGTGTGTTATTTGTTTCACCGTGGGTGTAATGCATTGCTCAATTTCAGACATCAATTTGTGTGTGGTTGTCTATTTTGATCATGGTGACTTTAGGTGTTTCATATGCAACAATGTTTGGATGGGATCGCACGTTGTGGCGAGGCCACGTGAAGTTATGACCTTTCGAGGAAGATTCAGGTACTCTATTTCTATGATGTGAGATAGGGTCCCGGCCTTGTGTTGTAATGATACTTATGAACTTGAGTTACAGCTCTTTCATTTGAGTCATTTGTCACGATTTGAGTATGTTCAAACTATTTCTCATTGGTGCGTGTATTATGCAAGTTGTGGCTTTGGCCTGTGTCGAGGTGTCATATCACCAGGGTGGTGTGTTGGATTCGAGATGATCGTTGGATTCATTAATGAATACGAACAGATTTGTTTTCAGCTTGTTAAAGGGATAATATCGGTGTTTAGCCCGGAAATATGTCGTGGTATTAGTCAAATGGGAGTGGCTTCATGTATGGGTGATTTGAGGAATGGTTACGGTTTATCGCGTGTTTTATTTATCGTTGGCAGTACATGAAGGTGATGGAATAATACTTTAGCTAATAAAAGGTTGTCTATCTGTATTTGGTTGTTGTAGGTAACTACGGTGAATAGAAGTTATCGTTTTTAGTGCTTGGATTATGTGGTATATCATGTGATTTCATGGAGGTTTTAGGTATGGATTATTACAGCTGGTTCGGACTTATTCTGAGTATAGATGTGAGGTTCTAGTCTTGTGTATAATTTCGGAAAGTGTAATGTGATTCTACGATTCATGGTTTGGATGGACTGTGAAATTTCAGCTATATTGTGTTATCGAAACTATGCGAGATAGGGTGACGAGGGATCACCCCTAGTATATGCTTGGTAAGGTCATTCAGCTATTGGATTGCCTCTAGTACAACTCTGGGTACACTCGAGGACGAGCGTTTGTTTAAGTTGGGGAGGATGTGACGACCCGACCCGTCATTTTATGAGTTACCACTCTGTTCCCCCCCTCATTTTATGCTTATTCATGTTTCGTTATCGGTATGTGGTGTGTTAGAGTTGATTTGGATTGGTTTTGATAAGAAATGAGACGCTTAGTATTTTTAAGGAAAGCTTGTTTTGGAAAAAGTCAACCGAAAGTTGATTATTTAGTTAGAGGGCTAGGATGTGGTTTTCGGTGATTCGGTTAGCTTCGGTGGATGATTTGTGACTTAGGAGTGCGATCGGAATTGGTTTTGGAGGTTCGGTGTAGAATTATGCTTGAATTGGCAAATTTAGTATTTTGGCGAATTCCGGTTGTGAGGTGAGATTTTGATCCGAGGGTCGGAATGGAATTTTGAGAGTTGTTGTAGCTTCGATATGAGATTTATGATGTGTGTGTAAAATTTCATATTATTCGGAGGTGTTTTGGTAGGGTTTTTGATCGAATGCATGTTTCGGAAATTTTGAAGAATCTTAGGCTTGAACCCGATCTGAATTTATGATTTATTGTTGTTGGATGTTTTTTAATTATTGGAACAAGTTCGTATGATGTTTTGGGATATGTTAGTGCCTTTGGTTGAGGTCCCGGGGGCCTCAGGGTGATTTCGGATGGCTAAACAGAGGTTTTGAACTTTGAATTTGTTGCAGAAAATTGCCCAGCTGTTGCAGACCAAAATTGGTCTTCGCGTTCGCGTTTGTAGGCACGCATTCACGGCAGGGAAAACATTTAGACCATCGCGTTCGTGTGGGGTGGCCACGCGTTCGCGTACAAGGGGCCTGGGGCCCTGCCAAGATTGTTCAATGCGTTCGCAACATGGTGTTCGCGTTCGCGTAGGGAGAGGAGCTTGGTAATTGCGTCCGCGCTATAGAGATCGCGTTCGCGTAGTAGGGGGTCATGAAGCATCGCGCTCGCGGGCTTGGAGCCGGGTTCGCGTAGGCTTAAATAATGGTCAGCAAAGTTTGTTCATCGCGAACGCGGGGGTTTTGACCGCGTTCGCGTCGGGTTAAATCTGGACGAACAGAAGGGTTTTTATATTATTTCATCCGCGAGTCCATTCATTATTTCCTCCATTGTTGACCACTTTAAGAGCTTTTTGGTAGAAATTGAAGAGGATTTTGACGGGAATTGATTGGAGGCAAGTCTTATGACCTAGAAACGCTATTTTATTGAAGAATCAACCTTTAATTCTTGAAAAATTGGGTAAAAATTGGAAGAAACGGGGCTTGGTTTTTGAAATGAAAATTTGGGATTTAAGGGGGCATTTGAACTCCGATTTTGGTAAATTTGATATGTACGGACTCGTGGCGAGACGAGGAATCCGATGATGTGAGTTTTGTAATTTTTCGAGAAGTGGGCCCGGGGCTCGGGTTTTGCTAGTTTCGAGATTTTTGCTGTTTTTCGATTGTTTTCGATTCCCTTAGAATATTGTGATGTATTCGCTCTGATTTTGCATAGATTCAACGTGCGTGGAGGCCGGTTGAGGAGAAAAGGCATCGCGAGCTAGAGATTTCACCGGTTCGAGGTGAGTAATACTTGTAAATGATATCCTAAGGGTTTGAAACCCCCGATTTGCACCCATAGTGCTATATTTAAGGTGACTTGCACGCCGGATAGAGAGCGTGGGGTAGAGCACCGTTGGGAATTTTGACTTGGTCCGTCCCGGTTGTTGATTTTATCGCGTATTTCACTATGACTTGTTGTTTTTCACTATGACTTGGGCTTATTGCCATAATTGGGGCTTATTGCCAACTATTTGAACTCATTGTGAGCTATCATCACTATTTTCCTCACTATTTGAAATATTATTTGAATTCAGTCCATTTGAATTACACTGTTTCATGAACTCAGCTATATGTTTACTCAACCTTGAGTTTTTTTAACTGATATTGAACGATTGTTTGAGCTGAACATTATTGTTTTACTGATGCCCGAGGGGCTTATGATTAATTTTGGACTGATTGAGGCCGAGGGCCATATGTGAGGATATGTTATGTGATGTGAGGAGGCTTTCAGGCCTCGAGTGTATTGTGAGGAGGCTTTCCGGCCTCGAGTGTATTATGAGCGGGCTTTCAAGCCTCGTATTGATATTGTTCAGGCTTTCAGGCCTTGTTGATAGCGCTTGGGATGTAGGAGCCCCTCCGGAGTCTGCACACCCACAGTGAGCGCGGTACCCATCTCGAACGGACAAATTTTAGATAGTGGTAACAATGGCACTGTAACACGCGTTTTGGTCAGGTAACAATGACTGACTGTCACACCTCCTTTTGGCGCTACCGCATCCCGCGAAGGGCGTGGTAAAGGGAGTTTTTCCAATTAAAGGACAATCGAAACGGGATTTATTATTAAGATTCAGAGTCGCCACTTGGGAGATTTATGGTGTCCCAAGTCACCGGTTTGAATCCCGAATCGAGGAAAA
>MU669631.1:15133-37921 GCA_026770625.1 Nicotiana glauca
AAACACGCAGTAAACCATAACCATTTCTCAGATCAATCATTCATGAAGGCATTTCTTCCCTTTTGACTAATACCACAGCAGATTCCGAGCTGAACCTCGATATTATCCTTCCAACAAGATGAAATCAAATCCGATCATATTCATTAATGATCCCAACAATCTCTTCTGACCAAACACACCACCCTGGTGACATGACCCATCAATACGGGCCTAAGCCTTAACTTGCATAACTACGCGCACCCATAAGCAACAGTCTGAATGTACACATATCATGAAAATGACTCAATTGAAAGAGTTTTACCTCAAATCACTATACTCGAAATTAACAGCCACGCACGATTGATATCTGGAACCCAAACAAATCATCATACCCATGGTGAAGAAAGTACTATACACCATTCAATCCTGAAAGGACACAACTGATGCGCCATTCGCCGAGCAACACCCAATACAAACTTTACTTAGAAGCCAAGAAGCAAGGCATACAAAGTAACATATGGAAAACTATTCTCAACATCACACTGTTGTGGCGTGCAACCCGATCCAGATAACATACCCGTGGCGGCGTGCCACCCGATCCACACAAATATCTCACATAGGGAGATGCACATCGAGCCAAACTTGCTCATTATAACAAAATACCGAGTATCGGTCGTAAGCATACTGAGTGCATAATGATATCTACATATAGCGTTGTAAGCTATAAAACTCAAACACAACTGAGGTCCCCCCCCTCAACTTCCACTATGAATCTCGATAGTACCGCACTATATGTGCCCACAATCCGAAAATCATAACGCCTCACAGCACAGAAAGAGCATCTCATAGATCTCCCCAGATCACTAGCAGGTTCAATAACGAACGAATCAGCCTATCCTTCATCAATACAATTCGGGGCCAACCAAGCTAACTCAAGCGAAACACGTATCCAATCAGCTTACCAACAAACTCATTACCAAGAAGCTTGAAGCTCCTCCTTCCACTACTATAACTCATGCTGGAGCCGTACGATACGGTGCCCGACACCAAATTAATACCGAAATCCACAATCTCGCCCGGTGACATGCCCGGCCACAAGGAACGCATCCGAAAAGTCCCTCAATAGCGGAACTGAATCAATGGTAGAAACCTCTATATGGATATCCGTCACAAAGGCCCAATTAAGGAAAGCAATCCTTCCCAGCCGTCCGCTGGTCTTTGGAACACAATCATTCTGCTAGAACATAGTCCGATTCACCTCGCCACGCAACCTGTGGCATTTTCCGACATAACCCATAGCACAATCATCTAGAATAACCCAACACTGAGACAATCAGTCTACACCCCAATATCATATCCAGAATCTAATATACCAAGCAAAGAAAGATCCACTCGGGCTTCCAAACCCCCAATAGCCACTAACGGAACCAATACACACTATCTACAATCACTACATAGCCTAAACATGGGAACTCTCAGTCTCCAGCTCCACATAGCATACAAATTACTGTACCTGATCCCAAATTCTACAGTATAAATACATATTACACCTTGAGTACCCAATCATTCCACGAAAGATATTCTAAAATTTTCCTATGCCACTAAACAAACTCAGATATCAACAGTCGATCTACCAAGAAAAATGCCGCAACACTACCGAAGTGCCATCAACTTAATCACATTGCCCTTTTTCTTGAAACATATACCCTCGTCAAATCACTTCCAATTAGCAGTACCATCTCCTTGGTTACCTGAGGCTACCCGCTGCCTAGGAATTTTATGAACTTCTTTTCAGAACTGAACTGTAACCCATCCAGCCAAGACCTTCCGTCAATCCCATCTAGAAGAAGAATCATTACACATTCCATGCTTCATATGCCTATAGGCAATATATACTTCTCTAAACCACGGTAAAACTCATCAAGAACTCTCTCTCCCAATTCCATTGCACAAGCTAAACTGCCAGGACTGAATCCTTCTACCCGAACCAAGCTAAGCAAGTTGTCGGAACTCAAGAGCCTTGCTGCACAATACCAGTAAAAGCTCATTACCTCGAATACATACGAAGAATTAATCATATCCTTACCATACCAATTCGATCTACTATCAAGCTATTCCATCTATCAAATTTCTCTTTCTGTTCATCATCCACTTGATATTTCTCCCTCGCTGTAGCATCACAATGCCTCAATCCAAGCTTACCACACGAGACTCGCACATAAGACCACAATGTCTAAGACCCATGGCCACTGAATACTCTTTCAATCGTTCCCAGAAATACCACATTCCAGAGTACTTTACCCCGAAGAACTTCCTGCAAATCTAAAATTCGTTACCATTACTTCCCATATACTGATACATAGAATCCCATAATTAACATAAAATACCACAAGTCTTGATCTTTTCTAATAAAAACACAGTCTCTAGTCACATACACAACCTTAAGACACCTGAGTATTACATGCACAATCTTGAACACAATAAAACCATACTCGAGAGTCATTCACTCTTATACAACTGCAAATTACCTGACTTAACAAACATAACCACTCGTGCCTTATAGCACTCCGACACTGTCGAACATGATCTCATACCAATACAAACAAACATCTTCCTCCTCTATACGCTGAGGATTTTTTATCATTGACAGCTCAAGACATCCTATTATTTTCACACATCTACGAAGCATCGTATAACCTTTATCAAAATTTTCCTTCACACGTGCCATCCTCGGCTTAATTTCTGCAAACAGAACAGATCCGCCAGCCTACCTCAACACGGAACCAACATAGCTCCTACCCGTGCAATCAGCTAATCAATAGCAACGTGCCCAACTTGGCCCGAAGCCATATATCAGGACACACTCAATAGCCCATAATACTTTTACGCTAATGGTGCCACAATACCATAGTGAGATTAAACTCAAATCATTTACAAGTTTGTAAAAACATAGATCATCTATTATTGTAATCCTCTGCAAATCTCGCATTCATCCCCACGTCAGTTGAGTCCACTCTCTTAAGCGACCCGATGTTGATACCCAATTTTTCCCTATGTATTTTTTACATTCCAAATGTTCTCAAAATAGTATATTCATGCATATATAAGCATTCCCAAGAGTTTTGGTATTTTTCCTTATTTTTTAAAGTTCTTAGAATCAATTTGTTGTCTATTTTAAAAGTTTAAAATCCAATAATTATTTCCAGACTATCATTATTGGCGAGTTATTTATTTTATTCTCATATTTACACCAAAATATAATTAAGGTGATTTTTGTATATTTTTACAAAATTGCTCGTTATTTTTAAAAGCTAATTGCATATAAATACAATTATAGCCTATTCTACGATTAATAGTGTTTTATAATTGTAAAATTAGTTTTAATATTTTTTTGATTAATACGTATGTATTATTAATTGGTTCAACATCTTCAATTTTCCTTTAAAATTATTTTTACTATTTTTATAAAATAACAGGGGGAAAACTGGCTATTTCAATTTTGGCCACATTTCATTTCAATTATAGCCTCAATTTCGTTTTAATCTTAAACCCAATTGACCCCAAATCAGGCCCCAAATTGATGACCCAATTCAATTTTTTACCCGACCCCTGACCCAATTAACAAACCCGTCCGTTTGTATTCTTAAATCATGGCCGTTGATCATTTTGATCAACGACCCTCATTCGTTCTTTCCTTTTTAATTCTACACGACCTTACCCTAACGCTCATTTCCCCTTAGACCGCCACCTTCAAACCCTCCCCTTCTCTCAAATGCTCTCAAGCCCTCGAAACCTTAATCATCTCCCTCATCTTCTCCGATCAATCTCACCGAAGCCCATGGCTTCTCAGGCCATGGACAGCTTGTGCTCACCTGCTTTAACCCCCAGGCCTTGGTTGTTCAAGGTTTTGAGGTCTGACCTCAACAATGCCTGTTTAGATCCTCTGCCGATCTGTGCACCTATGGCTTCTCCGGCTCCGTTCCGACGTGTTCGAGCCTCAAGAGCTTAGATATGGCTCAGATTTACTCCAAGCTAGATCCTTTCCAAGCCTTCTCATTGATAGGGTTTTTGAGAAACCCTAAAAGCTTGTTCGAGGTTCCTTCTTCCTTCATTTTCTTAGATCTGTGATAGATCTATGTTATACTCGAGATTTTAAAGCTTTTCCCTAATTTTCTTTCCAAAACTAGTCTGTTTCAATTTAGGTTTTTCAAAATCTTAAAACGATTTCCGTTTCTTCTTTTTCTTCTTTATTTGTGTGAATTTGTCTGCTTATGCCATGTTTTATGAGTTTTTGCTTATGTTTTGTATCCTTTCCTCGCATGTCTTCTCATATTTGCCGTTATTACGCATGTGTTTCTATTTGTGCTCTGTTATTTCTTCTACTGGTTTCTGCAACATGTTTTTACATGTCTATCTAATGTGTTCCTTTACTAATTTCTTACTGAGTTTGCCTTTACCGGACCTGTGTTTGAGTTCTAAACCTATTTCATCTACTGTTCCTAAGTTCTATGTCACCTCTTTTCTCTCCTGAACTTGCTTGAGTTCTGAGCTTTTCTTAAACCTGTTATTTATGATTTTTCACTATGTTTCTTCGAACTTGCTATTGTATCTGTGTGCTCTGAAAGAGACCTTGAGTCTGTTTCAATAATTTGCCTTCTCCTTTCTGTACCCTACTCGAATTGAAACCCAAGGGTTTGGGATTTTTGCGCGTTTTGAAGTTATGTGTTGGGACTAGGGTTCTATTTAGGAACCTGGGCTCTCTCAAACTCATGTTGAGTCTATAAACTGAGCTGGAACTTTCCTTTGCTTATGATTTTGAAACTGTCTATGCCAATCTTTTCTTTCTTGTTTGACACTTGTGTGCTTATATATGAGGGTTTTTCTTTCAAAAAGGGTTCTGCCAACTTTTAATTGATTCCAATTTCCTTTTAATAAGGCTCGATTGATTTGTTACTGATTTTTCCAATTGAACTTTTCCTCACTCTTTTTCTGACTAAGTTCGTTCGAACAAAGCTTTCAATTTACTGGCTGTTTGATTGATCTACTTGCCTTATTTCTCACAAATCATGTACCATAGGATTCTTGCCTTAAATAAACTCTGTGTATTTACCTGTGTTATGATACTTTGGAAAGATTTTTGATTGTTTCTCTTTCCTTAATTATCCCATGCCCGTTTGAAATCAAATCCCTTAACCAAAGGGAAATCCTATGTGATTGATTGAAAACTATTTTCTTACCTCTTTTCTTACTTGTCTTCTGCACTATAAAAAGGGACTACTCTTTCTGCTCTTGGAGAGGGGGGAGAATTCAATAAAAAAAAAGAGACAGACTCTCAATTCACTACTTTCTCTGCATTACTTCTGCATTAAAAAAAATACAACTTTTCTGCACTCTTTCACAATAAAAATTGCTTTTCTCACTTATAGTATTGAGCACCCTACTCCTCTTCTCCTTTTACTTTCTGAAACATTCTCAAGTTCTCTTTGAACTCTCAAGTATTTGCTGAAGACTTGAGTTTGCTCCTGCTGATCTCTTGCTGTCTGCGTACTCTATTGTTCTGCTATTCTATTACTTTGCATCTGGTATGTCATTCTTAGTTAAATGATGCCCCTTCACTATGTGTTTATTTTCTAGCCTGTTATGCTTTCTTTCACCATGTGGCTGTTTCTAGACTGTTATGCTTTCCTTCATCTTGTTTCTGCAACTGTGTGTGCTCTTTTCTCATGTGAACCCCTTCCCTCTTACCCCTTTGTATAAGAGTATAGTTCTAGTCGTGGCAGCATTATATTATTGCTGCCCATGACTTTGAACTAAGTTCTTTTGAACCCTTACTCAAACCAATTCCCACTCCCCTTTCCCCTTTATGTGCTGAGTCTTGACTCAAGTCTGGTGGTGTTCTAATCACCATCCAGACTCAAGTTTGACCTCTAAGGCCTGCTCTTAATTTGTTTGGACCAAGCAACTGGTCAGGGGTGTGCCAGTCTACACCCATGGCTGGGCATGACTACCATTTGCTATGGTTCCCTAATCCCTCTCTCACTTTGCACTTATTCCTAGTTCTAAGTTCTGCCCCCCTTCGGTAAACCATACTTTGGGACCCTGGAGCTCTCTCTGAACTTGGATGCCTGAGGGCTGGCTATTCCACACTGCACTATTCTGTTCTAATTATTATCCAGAGTGTAAGCACTACCTTGAGCCCTTGAGGCTCCTTGGAACTCTGAAACACTTTGGATAAGAGAAGGCTTTGGAAATCTGGATAGCGAAATTGGTTAAATGCATGTTGTTGGACATCAAGATTGAATTAGGTTGCTTGGATCCAGCTGTTAGCTTTTGATGTATCTCTAATTTCAGTTTTATTTGTAAATAATCTTTGTATGAAATTTGGGGGATATAGTAAAAAAGGGTGTGGGAGGGGTTTACTTTCTTGCATCAATAAAAGGGTAGATATCATGTCTTTAGGACTTTAATTTCCTTACTAGACATCCTGCCTATAGGTCTGTTTAACGTTTTAATTCAGTCACCTAGATGCCATGCCTATAGGGTTTAACGCTTAATTACGCTGTAAGTCATCTAGAAATTCTGCCTATAGGGTTTAACGTTTAATCATATTGCAAGTCATTAGAAATCCTGCCTATAGGACTTAATATTCATGTAATCAGTTGCATATAGAAACCATGCCTATAGGAAGTGCATATGCGTTAGGCAAATAGTAGGGTAATCAAACAATCACTCTTTCATCAGTTCAACAATAGGTTTTAAAATCAAATATAGATATCATGCCTATAGGAATTCGTCTCAAACTCGCCTGATTCGTTTTAAGCAATAACATTCTGTCAACCGATCTTTAACGTTTTAATGTCATGTTTTCAATAAAATTCTCATAAACCAGTATTTTTTACTCCTCAAATCTGCATCCTTCTTCAGAAACAGTTCTTTTAAATCTTCTGCCTAAATGTTTTACTCGGTCCCTGAAATTGTCTTTCGAAAACAGTCCTGCAACTCGTCTTTCCCTTAAAATATTCTCATTTTCTGGAACTCTTTCACAACTCTCCTGTGTTTTACTCAAATAGTCTTTATTTTCTCCTTTAACTCTTCTGTATTAGTCCATTCATTTCTTTTCTGAAATCAGTACTTTCTGGGTCACTCGCTTAAAATACCTTAAGTTCTGACAAGTGGATCCAAGTTGCCTAATGCAGGCTTCCTGTCTAAACGTATGTATTGAATCAATCCGCCCACTGCTTAATTTTTATTTTTTTTAAAAGACCAAACCAGAATGTGTAAAGGCATGCCAAGCTATATGTTATCTGATTTATGGGGTTTATGTGAGCCTTGCCTGTTTGTTTGTTCATCCCCCTACTTGTTACTTGCTTTTTTTTTGAATGTTGATTAGAATTTTTGTCCTTTAAACTCCATAAAGGCCCCATCCCTTTCTTCCCCTTTTAGTATTAGAAGTCCTAATACCCCGGGACTGATAGTTTGGGACGGGTAGTAGCATGCAATAGGCAAATGATACCATTCCGCGCTCCAATACCTTAACGGGGTGGGAAGGGTAGACATGAAGATGATGATTACACAATAACACTATGTGTACAATCAGGTGCCGGTGTTGTGAGAATGATCCATGTAATGTATAAACCTAGGACCCCCCCTTCCCCTTTATTAATTTAATAATTTTTTTAGAATTTTTAAAAGCTGTCCAGTCTTCAAATTCCGTTCCTTGTACTTCTTTCATGTTACTTGTACCAATTATTTAACCCCTCTCCTTTACTTGCGTATCTCTTCTTTAATCGCAAAAACTATTTCCTTCCAAATTTCAGCACTTCTAAATCCTTTTCACATTCTTATTTGTAACTGTTTCCCGTGTTTGCAATGCTTGTTTGTTTATTTGTTTGCTTGCATTTAAAGTCACAATTGTAGCATGGATGGGAACCACACTAGTGGATCTTGAGGGGTGCCTAACATCTTCTCCTCGAGATAATTTCAAGCCCTTACCGGAACTCTGGTTTTCTATCTTTATTTCTTTTAAAGTGTCCTAATGCACTATAATCATTAGGTGGCGACTCTCCAAACTCTCAAAACCCAATTCCCAAAGTGGGAAAAGAGTTGTCCTCCCAAATGTCGTGAACCCAATTTCGCTCTTTAGGAAAAAGGGAGCGTTGACACCCAAATTTATCAAATTTCAACATGTACTCTTCAATTACACATGAGATCTTCTAACAATATAAATAAGAATCGTACCACTTAAGAACACTTCGCAGGAGATAACCCACCTGCTTCGCGTCAGTTTAGTATTTCAGCACACCTTCCACCATCATACACATAACACATCCATTTAGTCTTCCCGAGTCTGAACTCATACCGCCACACGTATTGCACTTTACTTTCCAACTAGGAGATACAAAAATATTCTTCACGTGCCCATAACTTGGGCTACACATCGAATCACAATAGGAATTGAACACTTAACAGTTCACCTACTATCCAGCAGACTTCTTCGTCACTACCAAGTCACATAGATACATCTCGCAGTACTAACATACTCATAAAATGGATATCCAACCGCCATTAGGGACAATATCGAACATATAAGTTCAGAACACTTGCTCACACAATCAGCACCTCGGTGCTCAAGCCATAGGCAAAGATCCGGCCTCAAGTCCTCCTGACTGGCCCGATATACTCATAATGATTACCTCTCGCCCCTCGATCGGGGGAATCACAAGCCATCAAGGCACATATAATACTGAGCGCTCACGTGTGCATACAGACATGTGGAAGGAATTTCAAGAGTTATATCTCAAGCTGAATCAAGTACGCACGATAAGAATTCCAAAAAAGTGAATATTTCCTAAAGGTTCTGCAACCTCTCGAGGATAAATACAGATGTCTCCGTACTGATCCGCGAGACTCTAATAAACCTGCTCATGACTCGTGAGACCTAGTAACCTAGGATCTGATACCAACTTGCACGACCCAATTCCCAAACCTGGTCGTGATGGCGCCTCTCGTGAAGACAAGGACAGCCAACAGAACAACAATGCTCCTTTTTAACAGTTAATAAACATAAATGACTGAATAATACGACTTAATGACATTAATAACTGATATTTACCACCCAACACAACCCGACCGGGGTGTCACAAGTCACGAGCATCTAAAGAAGACTGAACACAACTACTGGGCCAATAATAATATACAAAATAAAATCTGAAATCAAAAGATGAAGTCCGATGCCGCGAACGCTGGCGGTCACCTTATCCACTATGGTAGTATACCAGCAGTAATACCTTCAATCAGTTATTAACCCGCTTCCGGGTGATCAATACCTGCAACTGCATGCAAGGTGCAGGGAGTAAAGTGAGTACTCCAACTCAATGAGTAATAAGAGTAAATAATAACTGAGCGATAAGAAAACACGTAAAGCACTCCATCATGCTATATAGGCAGTACGACCCTTGAGAAAACAGTAATTCCGTGAAAATCCTTTAGAAACATCTAGCTCAGCTAAAATCTCTTTTGAAAATATCCTTTTTCCAACAGTTAAGCATATGAATGCGATATCAGGTAGTGCAAGTCCGCACATAAGTCAGCCCCTCGGGCACAACACTCTATTAACAAATAACACCAGGGTATCTGGTACACAGTGTAAGAAATAGCATGGATGCCAATGATATGAGAGTGCTGAATGTCATGCCACGTAGTACAAATAGGAGTCAATGCGTGAATGCAATGCAATGTACATGACCGATGCGGTGCGCAGCCCGATCCATTTAGGTACCCATGCTCACTCTGGGGGTTTAGACTCTGGAGAGGCTCCTACAGCCCAAGCGCAATATCAATATCACACCGCTGCGGCGCGCAGCCCGATCCATCCTCAGTCCAAAAATGCACACATAACACTGCTGCGGTGCGCACCCCGATCCATGCTCAGTCCAGAAATGCACACATAACACTACTGCAGTGCACAACCTGATCCATGCTCAGTCCAGAAATGCACATAAGCCTCTTGGGCAATAGTAAAATAGCAGTTCTCAGCTCAAAACTTCAGTAAAATATCATTTAAGTTTTCAAATCTTGAAAAGATGGTTGAGTTTGGAAAACAGTATTTAAAACCTTGGACCGAGATCAAATAATATGCAAAGTAATGCAAAAATAGTGATATCAATCCCTGAAGGATTCAAATAATCGGCATGAAGCCCAAAACATGGCAATCAACCAAAATCATGATAGCATCAAGTAGGTTTCAGTCAATCACACAGTAAAATCAACAACCGGGACGGACCAAGTCACAATCCCCAACGGTGCTCTACCCCACGCTCATACCTGGCATGCAAGTTACCGCAATACAGCACTATGATGTGCAAATCCGAGGTTTCAAACCCTCAGGATATCATTTACAAGTATTACTCACCTTGAACCGGTGAAATCTCTAGCTCGCGATGCCTTTGCCCCATGAATCGGCCTCCACGCGCATCAAATCTAACCAAAAACAGGGCGAATACATCACACTATGCCAATTTTTCACCCAATTTTTCTTCAAATTTTCACCCAATTTTTCAAGAATTAAAGGTGGATTCATCAATAATATAGCGTTTCTAGGTCACGAGATATGACGACCCGACCCATCATCACGTAAGTTACCGCCCCGTTTCCCCCATATTATGTTGCTCTATGTTTCAATATAAGTATTTGAATGTATCGGATAAAATTGAATTGGTTTTAGTTAGAAATGAGGCACTTAGCCTCTTAGAAGGACACTTGTTTTGGAAAAGTCAACCGACAGTTGGCTATATAGTTAGAGGGCTCGGATGTGAATGCTGGAAATTTGGTTAGCTTCGGGGGATGATTCGTGACTTAGGAGTGCGATCGGAATTGATCTTGGAGGCTCGATGTAGAATTAGGCTTGAATTGGCAAAGTTTGAATTTTGGCGAATTCCGGTTGATAGGTGAGATTTTGATCCGAGAGTCGGAATGGAATTTTGAGATTTGTAGTAGCTTCTTTAGGTGATTTTGGATATGTCTGCAAATTTTCAGGTCATTTGGGCATCGTTTGGTCGGGTTTTTGATCAAATGCGTATTGCGGAAGTTTTGAAGAAACTTAGGCATGGATTCGATGTGATTTAATGGTTTTAGCATTGTTTGACGTGTTTTGAGGATTGGAACAAGTTTGAATAAGGTTGTAGGATGTGTTGGTGCCTTTGGTTGAGGTCCCGGGGGCCTCGGTGTGATTTCGGGTGGTTAAACGGGAAGTTTGAAGCATTGTTGCAGGTCTGATCTTTCTGTCTTCTGGTATTTCTGCATCTGCGGAAAAGGGGCCATAGAAGCGGTTCCGCAGATGCAGCGGGGAGGTCGTAGAAGCGGGCAGGCGTGGCCCAGGTTATTTCCGCATAAGCGGACGGGGGTCGCTTCAGCGGGTCCGCATAAGCGGACATTATACCGCAGAAGCAGTCGATAGGGAACCGCATAAGCGGATATTGAGTCGCATGAGCGAAGTCTGGAATTTTAAGTGAAAACCGCATAAGTGGTCATTTGGCCGCAAAAGCGGTCCCGCATAGGTGGTAGCGTGACCGCAGAAGCGAAACCTGGCAGAGGTTTTAGTGAACAGTGTTTCACGATTTTTTTTGAAAGAGAAGAAAACATTTTGGACTTTGGACTTAGGCGATTCTTGGGCGATTTTAGAGAGAATTCGAAGGGGTTTCATCAGGTACGAACTATTGGACTCGGATTATGTTTATGTAGTGTAAAATCATGGATTAAACACTGAAATTCAGGGAATTAATGGCTAAAAATGGAGGTTAGGGCTTGAAACCTAAGAGAGTTTAAAGTAATGATTTGAGGGGTCAACGAGACCCCGATTCTCGTATATCTGATATGTACGGACTCGTGGCGAGACGAGAAATCCGGTGATGTGAATTTTGCAATTTTTCGAGAAGTGGGCCTAGGGCTCGGGTTTTGCGAACTTCGTGATTTTTGGTGTTGTTCGAGTCTTTTCGATTAGGTTATGTTTCTTTAGCCTGTTGTAATGTATTCGTTGTAGTTTTGACCAGATTCGACGCGCGAGGAGGTGGATTCAAGAGGAAAAGGCACAGCGAATTAGTCTTGTGGCCGGTTTGAGGTGAGTAATAGATGTAGATGATGACCTGAGGGTTCGAAACCCTGATTATCACATTGTGACGCTATATTGAGGCGAGACACGCACTCCATGACGAGTGCGGGGTCGTTTGTAATTGGGGTTTGTGGCTTAGTCCGCCCCGAGTGGTGTCCAAGCTGTGCTTTGGACTATAAACGGATTAGTAAACATCCTACTTGGATTGTTATGAGTATATTTGGGCTGCATGCCAATTATTTGGATCCCTTAGGGATTATTATCACTGTTTCCATGATGCTTAGCATGTTTTCATGATATCAGTCCTGAGTTAAACACTGTCTCGAAATGATTAGTAAATTTCTAAAGTTTTAAACACTTATTCTATACTTCTTTATAATTGGAACTGAAAATGATAAAATTGACTGTGCCTGTGTGGCTTATATGCATATATCTGGACCGAGTGTGGATCGGGCTGCACGCCGGAGCGAATGCTATGATGATATTGCACTTGGGCTATAGGAGCCCCTCCGGAGTCTGAAACCCCACAGTGAGCGCGGGTACCCAAATGGATCGGGCTGTACGCCGCAGCGGTCATGTGCATTGTATTGCATTCATGTTTTGATGTTTTTCTGATCTAGTTGTTTCTGTTTTGTTGCCATTTCACCGTTAACTATGCTAAATTGTTAGTGTTAGCTTTACATTGTGGTATTTTCGGGATTTCATACTTTCAGTCATTATATATGTCTATTACCACTGAGTTGGAAGTACTCACTTTACTCCCGGCACCATGTGTGCAGATTCAGGTGTCTCGGGAGCATAGTTGAGCAATTTGCTGCTTCAGAGCTTTTCAGGAGTTGTCGAGGTAGCTGCCTGACGTTCGCAGGACCCGACTCCTCCCCTATCCCTTTATTATTTCTGAATTTTTGAACATCAGTATTACTGAGGATTTATTATTTTGTTATCTTAGAGGCTCTAGACTCATGACCCCAGGTCTTTGGGAGTTTTACTAGCAGTTGTTATGATTTTCGTACTATTTCTGTCTACCATCACTGGTTGGAACTATATTATTTGATAATTTAATGCTATAAACTGGAAATGGGTTGTGTGGTTGAGTTGTGAGCATTATATGGTCGGGCTTGCCTAGCAATTGTGTTGGGCGCCATCACGACCGGGATTGGGGTCATGACACGAGACTTACCCCCAAGCGATTCCCGTCAAAACCCTCATCAATTTCTACCAAAAAGCTCTTGAGGTGGTTCAAAAATGGAGGAAATAATGAATGGGTCGTGGATGAAATAACCTAACAAACCCTTCTGCCCAGCTGACATTTCTTCTATGCGAACGCGAGGTACCTCTTGCGTTCGCGATGCACAAAAATTCCACTGGCCAATTTTACCCTTCACGAACGTGGTGGCTTACCCGCGAACGCGATGCTTTAGCTGCTACTACTACGCGAACGCGAGTCTTATGATGCGTATGTGAAGAACAAATATTACGGAACCTCAATTCCTCTTATGCGAACGCGACACCCGTCACGTGAACGCGATGCATACTCTCAGGGCCCTTCGCGAACGCGATGCTCTATACGCGAACGCGAAGCACAAAGACTCATAGACACAACTCTCTTCTACGCGAATGCGTGCTTCTCACCGAGAATACAATGCTCCAGGACTTTCCCTTATGCGAACGCGGACCTTCCTTCGCGAAAGCGAAGGCCAAATCTGGCCTGCACCTGCCGGTGCATTTTCTGCAATATTTTCCAACTCTAAACTCCCCGTTAGCCATCCGAAATCACCCCGAGGCCTTGGGACCTCAACCAAAAGCACCAACATATCCCAAAACAACATACGAGCTTGTTCCAATCATCAAAACACATCAAACAACACTGGAATCATCAAATCACATCGGATTCAAGCTTAGGTTTCTTCAAAACTTTCGAAATGCGCATTCGATCAAAACTCCAACCAAACAAGGTCCGAATGACATGAAAATTTGCACACATATCCAAAATCACCCAACAAAGCTACTGCAACTCTCCATTCCGACCCTCGGATCAAAATCTAACCTATCAATCGGAATTCGCCAAAATTCTAACTTCGCCAATTCAAGCCTAATTCTCCACCGGACTTCCAAATCAATTCCGATCACTCTTCTAAGTCACAATTCACCTCCCGAAGCTAACCGAATCACCAGAAATTACATCCGAGCCCTCTAACTCAATAGTCAATATTCGGTTGACTTTTCCAACTTAAGCTTTCCTTAAAGAGACTAAGTGTCTCATTTCTTATCAAAACTAATCCAAATCAACTCTCACATACCACATACTGATAATGAAATATGAAGAAGTAATAAATGGGGAAAATGGAGCAACAACATATGATACGACGGGTCGGGTCGTCACAATAAGTTAGGGACTAGATCTTGGTGGAATATTCTAGAACTATGGAGAATTTCCTTGGAAATGTTCTAGATATTTATGCACATGTTGGAAGGTTCTAGAGAAATATAGAGGTTTCCTTAGACCCTCGAACCCTATAAAATTGTTAGGAAAGTCCTTAGAAGATTCTAGCTATGTAGAATATTCTAGAGAAGGGATTTATTTGTAAATATGAAAGGACTTGTAGAATAATTATTATTTACATACTAGCCTCTAGATGATTAATATAAATAGGGGGCATTCATTTGTAATTCATCAACCAAGCAAAACAATCAAGTTCTCTCTAATACATGTCACGACCCCAACCCGGTCGTGATGGCGCCCAACACACTACTAGGCAAGCCCGACCTTGTTACCACAATTCCCGATAATTACACAGATCCCAGATAATTAACACAGTATATAAAAAGACTAGAATTACTGATAAAGTGCAGAAATTAACAGAGTACGTAATATAGTCCCACTAGGACCCGGTGTCATGACCATGAGCCTCTAAATACAGAGTTATAATCCTAATACAAGTCTGTCTAAAAGCTGAAAATACAGAATGCAAAGATAGAGATAGAAGGGAATATCTTCGGCTGCGAACGCCATGCAGCTACCTCGAATACTCCCGGAGAATGCCTCTGGAACTCTGGTCAAAGCTCACTCAGCCTGTGAATGCCCTGGATCTGCACACAAGGTGCAAGGAGAAAAGTGAGTACTCCGACCCAGTGAGTAATAAAAATAAATACAGTCCGAAGGTAAGAAAACACAGTAAATACACAAAGTAAGCTATAATCCAATTATACAGCAATGTATGGAACTGAACAACAATTAAAGATACAAATGCATGAATGCAATGCAATGCATATGATGGTACATTCCAGTACCCACTGCGGTGCACAGCCCGAGCCATCCATAATCATTTATCGTCGACGGCGCTCACTATGGATGTGTACAGACTCCGGAGGGGCTCCTACAGCCCAAGCGCAATAACAAGCCATCTCGTGGCATCAATCAAGTCCTGGTCAGTCATTGTTACCTGACCAATTTATATCACACAGTGCCATTGTTACCACTGTTTCAAGTCACATCACACAGTGTCATTGTTACCACTGTTTCAAGTCACATCACACAGTGTCATTGTTACCACTGTTTCAAGTCACTGCTGCGGCGCGGAGTCCGAGCCACCCATAATCAGTCCAGAAAACATCATAAGCCCCTTGGAAATTTATAAAACAGTAGTTCTCAGTTTGAAATAACATTTAAAATATCATTTGAGTTTTCAAAACTTAGAAATATGGCTGAGTTTGCAAAACAGTATTTAAAACCTTGGACTGAGTTCAAATGATAAGCAAAAATATGCTAAAATAGTAATATCGATCCCCGAAGGATTCTACAAATCGGCACAAACATGGCAACAAGCCCAAATAACATCAATAAAGTATGTGTATCAATCACCAGTATAGTATAAATATCGCTCGGGATGGACCAAGTCACAATCCCCAAATAGTAAACGACCCCGCACTCGACATAGAATGCGTGTCAGCCTCAATATAGCGTTATGATGTGAAAGTCCGGGGTTTCAAACCCTCAGAGCAACATTTACATCTATTACTCACCTCTAGCCGGCCAAATACTACTCCGCGATTCCCTTTCCGCTCGTATCGACCTCCTCGCGCGTCGAATCTGGCCAAAACCATAACGAATATATTACAATAGGCTAAGGGAATATAACCCAATCGAAAAGACTCGAAAAATATTGAAAATCACGAAATTTGCAAAAACCCGAGCCCCGATCCCACTTCTCTAAATCCAAATTTTTTTACATAAATACGATCCTTATCTCGCCACGAGTCTAACTATACAAAAATTATCCAATTCCGACACCATTTGGTCCTTCAAATCTTTATTTTACATTTTTGAAAGATTCCAAGATTTTCTTCCCAAATTTCGTCTCAAATCACTAATTAAATGATGAATTCAATGATAGATTCATGTACTCTAACCAAATCTGAGTTAGAATCACTTACCCCAACCAATTTCTTGAAAACCCTTCGAAAAATTGCCAAAATCCGAGCTCTCTAGGTCAGAATATCCAATAAATCTCAAAATATCGTATTTATAGAGTACCCCTCGGATTCCGACACCGCTGACCGCACAAAAATGACCGCGGTCCGCGCAAAACCAGCGGGGTCCTCGCGAAAATGACCGCGGTCGCGCCCAGTTTTGACTGCAGTGACAGCTTTAGTACTTTGGCCATAACTTTCGCTAAAGATGTCCAAATGCCTCTTATAATATGGTTTTGAAAACTAGATTCAAAGATCTACAACTTATGTTTTTGAATCAACCGCAAATTCCTTATAAATAAAAAGATATGAGCTTCCGAAGTAGGGTCAGCAACCTGCAGTCTTCACGACCGCGGCCGCGGCCACTTTGACGCGGCCAGTGCTAGGCCAGCGCGCCCAGCGCGAAAAGGAGCGCGGTCTGAGCCACAACTGCTGCCCCCTCCATTTTTCTAAGTTCCGGGGTGTCCGTACTCGCTCAAAACTCATCCGACACACACCCGAGGCCCCCGGGACCTCAACCAAAAGCACCAACGCATCCTAAAACATTATTCAACCTCGTTCCAATCATCAAAACACCTCGACTAACACCAAAATCATCAAATCACATCGAATTCAAGCCTATGAATCTCAAGAACTTCCAAATTCCATTTTTGATAAAAAATCCAACCAAACCACGTCAGAATAACCTCAAATTTTGCATACAAGTCCAAAATGACATAACGAAGCTACAACAACTCTCGGAATTCCATTCCGACCCTTGGATCAAAATCTCACCTATCAACTGGATATCGCCAAAATGCTAACTTCGCCAATTCAAGCCTAATTCTACACCGAACCTCCAAAATTACTTCTGATTGCCCTCCTAAGACTTAAATCATCCCCCGAAACTAAACGAATCATCGAAAATCCATTCCGAGGCCTCTAACTCACAAATCAACTTCCGATTGACTTTTCCAAACTAGCCTTTTTTTAAAGAGACTAATTGTCTCATTTCTTACCAAACTCTATCCGAATCACTTCAAATTCTCCAAACACACATAATGAAACGTGAGGAAGCATAAAACGGGAAAAATAGAGCAGTAACACATGAAATGACGGGTCAGGTCGTCATATCCTCCCCAACTTAAACCAACGCTCGTCCTCGAGCGTACCCAGAGTTGTCATAGAATCCAACCAATAGCTGGATAACCTTACCAAGCATACACCCGGGGGTGATCCCACGTCACCCTATCTCATATAGGTCCGATAACACAACATAGCTGAAATTACTCTATCTCATAGAACTACCTTCTCACTTTTAAGACCATCAATACGATCAAAACCTCACACCTATACTTTGAATAGTCCCGTACCAGCTGTAATAACCCATACTTGCAAACTCAGGTGAAATCATGCGATATACCCCATAACTCAAACACTCGAAACGTTAACTTCTATCCATAGCAGTTGCCCACAACACCTGAATACCGGTAGGAACCTCTTATCGACTAAAATCTCATTCCAACACTTTCTTATACTGCCAACGATACTGAAACACGCGATAAGCCGAAACCATTTCTAAGATCAACCATTTGTGAGGCCACTTCTCCTCCGACAATTACCATGGCAAATTTTCGAGCCGAACCTCGATATTACCCTTCCAACAAGCGAAAATAAAATCCGTTCGTATTCATTAATGACTCTCACGATCACCTCGAATCCAACACACCACTCTGGTGATATGACACCTCAACACAGGCCTAAGCCACAACTGGCATAATCCACGCACTAATGAAGGGCAGTCTGAACATACTTAAATTATGACAAATGACTCAAACAAAAGAGCTGTAACTCAAACTTCTCAGTACCATCACAACACAAGGCTGGGACCCCATCCCACATAAGAGAAATAGAATACCCGAACGTACCCCGAAAGTTCTAATCTCCACGTAGCTTCGCTACAATGCGCGATCTTATCCAAACACTATTACACATGAAGCACCTCAACTCGCTATACTCGAAATTGACAACCACGCACGAGTGATATCTAGAACCCAAACAAATCATTGTACCTATGGTGAAGCAAGTAATATACACCATACGATCCTGAAAGGACACAATTGAGGCGTCATTCGCAGAGCAACACCCAATACGGACTTTTCTTAGAACCAGGAAACAAGGCATACAAAATAGCATATGGAGAACTATTCTCAACATCACACTGTTGCGGCATGCAACCCGATCCAGATAACATACCCATGGCGGCGTGCCACCCGATCCACACAAATATCTCGCATAAGGAGATGCACATCGAGCCGAAATTGCTCATTACAACAAAATGCCGAGAATCGATCGTAAGTACACTGGGTGCATAACGATATCTACATATCGCGTTATAAGCTACAAAACTCAATCACAACTGAGGTTTCCCCCTCAACTTCCACTATGAATCCCGATAGCACCACACCATATGTGCCCATAGTCCGTAAATTATAACGTCTCATAACGCAGAAAACAACTCTTAGATCTCTCCAGATCGCTGATAAGCTCATCAACGGTCGAGTCAACCTATCCCTCGACAATACAATTCGGATCCAATCGAGTCAACTCATACTGGAACACGCATCCGAAAAGTCTCTTAACGCCAGAACTGGCTCAATAACAGCAACCTTTGCACTAGGAAAAGCAGTCCTTCCCAGTCGTCCGCTGGGTCTTTAAAAGATAAACCACTCCACAAGAACATGATCCAGTGCACCTCGCCACTCAAACCGTGGCGTTTCCGGCATAGCCCATAACGCAATAGTCCAGAATTAATCTAACACGGAGACAACCAGTCTGAACTCCAACATCATATCCAAAATCAACATACCAGCAACGAAAGATTCACTCGAGCCTCCAAATACGAATACTCGTCAAACGGTGCCGATACACATGATCTACCATCACAAATAACCCGAATACGAGGACTTCCGCCTCCAATTCCACATAGCATACGAATCATCATACTTGATCCCAATTTCGCCATCCGAACATGTGCCACAGCTAAATATCCAATAATTCCACGATACATACTCAAAAATCTCCCTGAGCCACCAAGCAAACCCGAATATCACCAGTCGATCTAACAAAAAAGTGCCGCAACACCACCGAAGTACCATCACTTAATCACATTGCCCTTGCTCTGAAATATATACTCTCATCGAATCAATTCCAAATAGTCGTACCATTTTCCTTGATTATCTGAGGCTACCCGCTGCCTAAGTGCTTTATGAATTTCCTTTCTAACCTGAACTGAAACTTATCTAATCACGAACTTCCATAGATCTCATCTAGAAGAAAATCCTTACACATCTCATGCCTATCACATTCGTAGAAGATGCACCACTTCAACCACGGTAGCAATCAACAAGAGCTCTCCCAACTTCATTTGCACAAACTAAACTGCCATGACTGAATCCTTCTAACCAAACCACGCTAAGCAAGTCGTCAAAAACCCAAGAGCATTGCTGCAAAATTACATGTGCTAACTCATTACCTCGAATACACACCAAGAATTAATCATGCCCTTACCATGCCGATCCGGTCTGTTATCAAGCTACTCCATCTATCTAAATTTCTTCTGATTCGTCTTCAACTTGATATTCCCCTTGCCGCAGTAACACAATTCGTCAATCCAGGCTTACCGCACGAGACTCAAGCATAAGACCACACTGTTAGGAACCACAACCCATTGACTACTCTCTCAAATGTTTCCAGAAATACCACATTCCAGAATACCTTACTCAGAAGAACTCTCTGCGAATCTAGCTCTGTTTACTTTACCTTCCTGACACCGATACATAGGATCCTGTAGTTAACATAGAAACACCACAGATTTTGACATTTCCAATGAAACTCAGTTCCTAGCCACATATGCAACTTTAGAACACTCAGTTTACATACGCAGACCCTTGAACTCATTAGAACCATTCTTGCAAGTCATTCACTCTTATTCGACTGCAATTTACCTGATCAAACAGACATAACCACCCGTGCCTCATTAGCACTCTGACCCCGCAGGACACGATCTCATTCCGATACAATCAAACAGCTTCCTTCTCTTTACACTAAGCATTCTTTATCCACAATAGCTCAAGACATCCTATTATTCCCACACATCCACGAAGTACCAAGTAACCTTTGTCAAAATTTTTGCTTCACTCGTGCCATCCTCGGCTCACTTTCTGCAACCAAAACTGATCCACCAGCATATCTCGAAACACAACCAACATAGCACATGACCGTGCAATCAGCTAATCAACAGTAACCTTCCCAACTTGGCTCGAAGCCATATATCAGGACACACTCAACATCTCATACCACTTTTACTCTAATGATGCCACAATATCATAGTGAGATTAAACTCAAATCATCTACTAATTTATGAAAACACAGATCATCTAGTACTGAAATCCTCTACAAACCTCGCATTAATCCCCACATCAGCTGAGTCCATTCTTTTAAGCGACCCAAATTTTCAAATTACAACACGTACCTTTCAATTGCACCTGAGATCTTCTAACGTACACATAAGGAGCATACCACTTAAGAACACTCCGCATGAGATAACCCACTTGCTTCGCCTCAACTAGGTATTTCAGCACAACTTCCATTATCATATACGTTACACAGTCAATTAAGTCTTCCTGAGTCTGAACTCATACCGCCACATGTATTGCACTTTACTTTCCAACTAGGAGACACAAAAATATTCTTCACACGCCCATAACTCGGGGCTACACCACAAATCACATTAGGAATCGAACACTTATCAGTTCATCTATCATCCAGCAGACTCCTTCGTCACTACCCAGTCATATAGATACATCTCGCAGTACTAACATACTCATCACATGGATGTCCAACCGCCATTCCGGCTAATAGGGACAATACCGAACATGTAAGTTCAAAACACTTGCTCACACAATCAGCACCTCGGTGCTCAAGCCATAGGCAAAGATCCGGCCTCAAGTCCTCCAGACTGGACCAACATACTGACGAAGATCACATCTCGCCCCTCGATCGGGGGAATCACAAACCATCAAGGCACATATAACACTGAGCGCTCAAGTGCGCATACAAACGTGTGGAAGGAATTTCAAGAGTTGCATCTTAAGCTGAATTAAGTACGCACGATAAGAATTCCAAGAAAGTGAACTTTTCCTAAAGGTTCTGCAGCCTCTCGAGGATAAATACAGACGTCTCTGTACCGATCCGCGAGACTTTACTAAACCGGCTCATGACTCGCGAGACCAAGTAACCTAGGCTCTGAAACCAACTTGTCACGACCCCAACCCGGTCGTGATGGCGCCCAGCACACTACTAGGCAAGCCCGACCTTGTTACCACAATTCCCGATAATTACACAGATCCCAGATAATTAACACTGTATGTCAAAAGACTAGAATTACTGATAAAGTGCAAAAATTAATAGAGTACATAATATAGTCCCACTAGGACCCGGTGTCACGACCATGAGCCTCTAAATACAGAGTTATAATCCTAATACAAGTCTGTCTAAAAGATGAAAATACAGAATGTAAAGATAGAGATAGAAGGGAACACCTTCGGCTGCGAACGCCATGTTGCTACCTCGAATACTCCCGGAGAATGCCTCTGGAACTCTGGTCAAAGGTCACTCAGCCTGTGAATGCCCTGGATCTGCACACAAGGTGCATGGAGTAAAGTGAGTACTCCGACCCAGTGAGTAATAAAAATAAATACAGTCCGAAGGTAAGAAAACACAGTAAATACACAAAGTAAGCTATAATCCAATTATACAACAATGTATGGAATTGAACAACAATTAAAGATACAAATGCATGAATGCAATGCAATGCATATGATGGTACATTCCAGTACCCACTGCGGCACACAGCCCGAGCCACCCATAATCATTTATCGTCGACGGCGCTCACTGGGGGTGTGTACAGACTCCGGAGGGGCTCCTACAGTCCAAGCGCAATAACAAGCCATCTCGTGGCATCAATCAAGTCCTGGTCAGTCATTGTTACCTGGCCAATTTATATCATACAGTGCCATTGTTACCACTGTTTCAAGTCACATCACACAGTGTCATTGTTACCACTGTTTGAAGTCACATCACACAGTGTCATTGTTACCACTGTTTCAAGCCACTGCTGCGGCGCACAGCCCGAGCCACCCATAATCAGTCTAGAAAACATCATAAGCCCCTTGGGCATTTATAAAACAGTA